>CAOLHI010004467.1:0-115485 GCA_948474755.1 Ctenosaura bakeri | reverse complement strand
AGATTTAACAGTTTTCATCTGTTTATGTTTTCATACTTGTGGCACAACTGGATTCAGGCACAGTTGCACATCTGTAATGAAAATGATGCAGTGCAGCTCTGGCTTGCCACCTGCCATCACAGAGAAGCTGTAAATAAAGCCTTCCTGCATAATTCATAGCAAAGCACACTGAAGCTATTAAAATGGGGGCTCATGCTTGTTCCTTTCTCAAAATACATTTTTTCTTAACCTTTGTGACTTCAAGCTTCAGTGATTCTTACTAAAGGTGGTGGTGACTCCCCCAATCTGTTTCTTTGAGCATAAAAGAAGGATGATTATCAATATTTTTCAAATTTAAGTGCAAGTTTTCAGTCCTCTCAGCTCATACAGATGAGCAAATGTCATCATGTCAGCATAAATCAAAGAGGAAAGAGCCTGAGCTAACCTATCCCATCCAACTATTGCATTTGCAGACCAAAAATCTCTAGAGGATTATGGTTGCCCACCCATGCTCTTAGGCACTGGTCCATAACCATCTCATAAGAAAACTCATATAAGCAAATGTAGCACTCAAAAATACCTTGCAGCCAGCCTCATGAATGCAGCATTATCCAGCATGGTTGATGTAACTTAGGAAGGACAACCAAGGCAAAACCACAAATGAGGAATATCTCCTAGCACGACGGTAGCTGCCAACATACCTGAAACTGACCAGACACAAATGTCCACTCAGGGAACCAACCCCAAGAATTTCCTTCTTCCTCCTACCACATCAGCATGAACTGTGGACACCACAGCAGATACCATACTGTGATTTGCTCCTCACTTTTGGGTCATGGCAATTTTTCATAGATAACCCAGATCCCCTTTTGCTTGCCTGCAGGGCCAGGCACAACAACTATGGTCTTAGCATCTACCACTAAATAGTATTTGGAAGATCACAGGCAGATAACAGACAAAGGGCCACAGAAATAATCTCAAGGTTGCATAGGATATTCATTATCCATGTATAGGACCCTAGTTACGTAGACTGTATTCTCTTGTGGGTATGTTTATTATTACATATTTATTTGGGCTGTGGCTGGAACAGAATACAGCACTATCTAGTCTTTGAGGATATACTAGGACTTCTTTAATGTCTGTTTTGATTTCTGCTGACCCTCATTAAATAACCACAATGATGATGATGATGATGCTATCCCACCTTTTCCCCAGTTTGAGATTCTAGGCAGCTTACAACAGATAAAAAACACACACAAGCAGCCACCAAGAAAGCCTTTTTCATGTTCTTATCAGATGTACCTGTGAGGTTAAGGTTAAGATGTACAATAGAAGAACATGTAGCCCTCTAGAAGTTGTTGAACATCTAGCTAACCATCTGGCTAACATTCCCAGTGGTGAGGAATCACGAGTATTGCAATCTCTGAAGACCACACATTTCCTATCTCTTATATAATGTAGCGCTCCATCTCTGTATCAGTTCTGTGACTTTATGCCATAGTGGGAAGTTGCAAATTGCATGCTGCATATGCTTGCTTTATTTTGATTACAGACTTGGATCCTCCCCCAACACAAAAAAAATCATGTTTTTAAGAACACATGAGCATCCAGTGGAAAAAACGCCTGTAAGACCTCAGGAGGGCGTAAGAACAGATAGAACAAGAGTAGATATAACAATCAGAATGGAGAATCCTGCCTTTCCTGAATTTCCCCTGGGTGTCAGAAGATCTAATTAAAATAATGTACACAGTTTTGCCTCACAATTGTGTACAGCTTGTTTCATTTAAAAGAAATTGAAAATGAAATGCCAGGGTTCTGAAAAAGCTTTTAAAGTCTATGCTGTTCAGCCTTACTTCTTCACTTAACTATAAGTAAGAGAGGGATTTGACTCTTTTTATCCTGTGTTGTTCTGTGATTCACATGACCATTTTAGCATTTCCCACCCTTGATGTACATCTCTTCTAGTACAATCTGAGTTATTGAGCACTAAGTCACATTACACGTCTCTGGAGGATACATGAAACAATTTTCAGTTAGCCCAAACTGAATGGCAGTCCTAAAGGTTTGAGTGTTTGGGGTACGATGCTGTGTAGAAACTGAAAAACAGTGAGAAAAAAGCAGTCATATTCCTTATGAAGACTTCAAAACAGAGGTGAAACAAAACCCTGCAAGTCAAAATTAGGGCATTTTCTTGGCAGAAATCCATAACTGCCTGTATTGTTAATACTGGTTTGTTCTACATTTCAAAGATTCTAAAAACAAGGACTTTTGCTTTAAGCTTGCATAATGAATTGTGTATGGAGTGGTGCTGGGTTGGAGAGAAAATTGACAACCAATTTCAATGTGTTCTATGTAATAATGATATATTTAGTAAGGGCAGGGGGCTGTTCTTTTTGGCCACAATTTTTATTGAAAAAACTACCATTGACTATGACTGTAGTCTCATGAAATCTTGTTCTGTTTTTGAAAAATTGCAGACGCTTCAACAAAAGAGATGAAGAAGATCAGCTGGATTAGAAAGAACTGGCTACTTGTGGCTGGACTGTCCTTTGTTGGTGTCCATTTGGGGACCTACCTTGTACAAAGAGCTGCAAAGTCCTCTGCTAAATCAGGCTTGGAAATTAAATCAAAGGGTCTTGACGAATGACACCATTTCTGCCAGCATCATACCAGTTATTCATATAGCAATTTGTTAAATATTAGATAAGCACATATGTTTTGTCCTTGAGTGCAAAGAAGGCATCAGCCATGTTCTCACTTGTGTGTATGTCATTTATTAAAAGGTGTTCTGTAGACATGGAATGCATCTAAATTTTGATTGGAATTTTATCTGGAAAGATGTCTCGTCTTGATCTCAAAAAGCCTGCTTTATGTACCAGTGAACCTTTAACTAAGGAGACTCTTAGCCATACTCTGTCAATATTCAGTAAAATAGTGAGGTCCTGCTATGGCCCCACGGGTCGACTTAAGCAGCTTCACAATGGTGTGGGTGGATATGTGCGCACATCATCACAGTCCTCGGCTTTGCTCAGTGGCCTTTCGGTCACTCATCCGGTGTTAAAGCTTCTGACAGCCTCTGTGCAGAATCATCTTACACGCTTCAGTGACTGTGGCTTGTTTATGGCCATCTTTTGCTGCAGCCTGCTTGAAAAATTTCACAACCTGAACATAACTCCTTGTACTTTCATTAAAAGCAGCCAACACCTTTTAGGCCTGTGCATTGACTATCTCACTTCTGAAACATGCGGTTGTAAAATATCAGTGGATTTTAACAGTTCTAAGATCCCCCTGGCTCTGGTCCATAGTATATTAATCAGCAAACCTACCTGCAGGCTTACCAAAAAGGAAGCCAATCATATCAGCATTTTAGTGTTAGAGGCCTTTCTATTAACAATCCCACAGACCATTGACACCCATGTGGTGCTGGGAAAATGTCTTTACATCCCTGTAAAGAATAAGCGGGTTATGGATTCTGCTGTATATCCTGGACTTCTGATAGAAATACCAGAACTGGACCTGACAAAGATACCTCTGATCAAAAGAGATATTTCGGACACAATCAAGATGGCACTTTTCTGCATGTCGCTGTCTGGAGACTTGTCCAACACTGGAGAAGGAGTCATTTTTGTCCCTCAAGGAGTTTCTTTAGAAGCAGCGGTTTTAGCTCAGTTGCTGAATGTAGGCAAGCAAATAGTAAAGGATGGTGTAGCTGTTTTGGTGTGTCAGAAAGTCATCCACCCAGCCTTGCAGCAGTTCCTGAAGGAGAACCATGTCGTTGCAATAGAAAGAGTTGGACTGACTTTGATGGACCCACTGAAAAAAATGACAGGTAATGAACATGCATTCCTCCTTAATAGCTACATAATATCATTCTCGAGGAAGAGTGATTTCACATGCCGTCAGCATAGATCTGCCGTGAATGTTCTTCTGATGAACTCCATTAGATTCCATTGGATTATTAATACCTGCAGTCTGAATGTGATGTATAAAGCTAAGTAAATGCTACAGTAACACCTTAATCGACCACCACCGACATCCTAATTTTTTAGAGAGGTGTTTTTTTTTACAGTATGAGAGAGGCACATGTATTCGGACTTTCAAAGACCTTTCCTGCCTATTATGTTTTCTTCACAACCTGGTTTCTCAAGTTTCGTAAAGCTTTGTCAGGGCTGTACTATTTTAGAGGCTGGCTTTCTTGTTTGTCTCTACTAGACCAGACCCATCAAATCAGTGGGACCTTGTTAAGCCAGTACATGTGTAAGTTCCATTGACTGAGTGAGGCCAAGAGTTAGATTTATACTGGTGCACAAGTGGTGGCTAATGTGATTGAATAATCTGCAAAAAAAGCCAGGATGTGGAAAATTAGTATAACAGACAAGGTTGGGTAGAAACCTTTCCTCTTGATCCCTGCTGCCTATGTGAAGAAGCATTTTGTTTGTTTCTTATTTGTAAAAAAATAAGCATTAGATCATCTGTTTACCTGTATATGCTAGCTAAAGCATATAAGAATTTTGGTGTGACAACCTCTAGAGAGTCACAAGTTGCCCACCTCTGTATTATGCGATATAAGCCATCTCCTGCTTTCTTAATATGATACATGTGTTTATTGCCTTGGTGAAACAGAACAATCTAGATCCTTCTCTTCCAGATTTTCATGTGTATTTATTCTGTTCTCTATAGAAGATACTTTGAAGTTTGCTGCCTACAAGGGGAAAAGTTCAAGGAAATATGTCTCCAGAAGGCCGAGGGGGAAAAAGGCTGGTGGAGATTTTCCCATTGCTATTGCCTCTGTAAAACACAAATCTCCATACATACAGCATAGGAAAGCTTATGTTTGTACTGGAGCCTTGAGAATCCTAGCTCTTCCAGAAAAAGACAGAGCTTCCGAGAAACCTGCAAGCTTCATTGCATGTAAGATAGAAATGTAAGTGTAGACACACACATGTTGAAACAGCAGCAGTTCACTGAAAGTATAGTAAAAATGAAGGCATCTTAGATGCGAGGAATCCCTTGCTCATATGGAATGTGTTCATCTATGGGAGGTTGCTGATTCTTACTAGTGCCTGTTCTGGGCTGTGTCATACCCTCTTGCAGAGGGCCACCGTGAGTTCCAAGAAAGGCATCTGAAGGGCTGTTGTGGGAAGATAGAAATATCCATTGCACAAACAGTTCTGCCACCTATCATCTTTGGGCCTAAGTCTTCATGTTTGTAATATTATATAGAATGCTTCAGTATACAAGCAAGAGTTAAATTTACTAAAAATAAAGAAGCATTCTCACATTTTTGAATCTTTGTGTTTACAATCTGTTGAATTATTTGTTTACCACTTTTTGCCATTTTCAGAGCCCTTGGCTGGCAGAAAGGCAGGGTATATATTTAACAAATTGGTAAATGGAAAGGGAAATAAAGTGAAACTGAAATTCAGCACATTATGACTGCTACCTGGCTGCCCTCCACCACAGTCTGAGATTAGAGTAATGTTATTGTAACAGAATAATCAAGAATGTGATAGTGAAAGCAGAATCCATAGGATTTACTGACTGTACAAATAAATAATGTTGTACATGTGCGTATGTAATTATACTTAAGTGGTTAGCAAGGAGTATGTAACTGGTGGGTGAAATGTTGGGGCAGTCCTAATTTAGTACATTTTCCCTGTTTATTAGTTGTGGAAAGTGATGAGTGTTCATCTTGAATACTGCCACTCTGCACTTTTGGAGAAACATTAGTCATGATTAAACTTCAATTTGTTTTGTGAATAAGACAGAAAACATAATGACTTGCACAACAATATCCTAGCAAATATTTAATATAAAACAGCAGATACTTTGATAAAGAAAATAGTGGCTTTTCATTTAACCTTAACTTTATGACTAAAATCCAAGCGGGCCAATTTATCCATGGCATTTCACTGCATAACTATTGTGTGTTTATGTGCCTCCAAGTTGCCTGTTGACTTACGGTGACACCATAAATTTCAGAAGGGTAGTTTTACCAATTCTTTCTTCTGAAATATAGCCGACAAGACCTGGGCCATTTCTGCACTAGACTGTTTATAGGCCTATTATTCCACTTTCAACAGCCTATGGAATCCTGGGGTTTGCAGTTTAAGCCCCTCCCTAAACTGTAAACCCCAGGATTCCATAGCATGTTGCAAGTGGAATAATAGCACTAAAACAATCTAGTGCGGAAATGGCCCTGATGTTCATTGGTGGTCTCCCATTCAAGTATTAACCAGGGCTGAGTACAATGTCTTTTATGCAAAGACATGAGGGGACTTCCTGTGTAAATCCTCACAGATGCTTCTGAAAGTTGAGGACACCCTGGATTGGTGCTGGCTTTTGTAAAGGGAACTTCTGGGGACAAGAAGCAGCAGAAATGAGTGTTTTCTGTTTGTACAAAGAGCCGTTCATGAAAATTTTTTCCCATGTAATTATGTCATGTGCAAAAATTATAGTGCAGTTCATGGGAAGGTAGATGCAAAAGACTCTAATCCACTGAAAGCTCCAAAAACAATTTTGTAAATATATTTGGTTGTATCCAATGGTATCTTTCCACTGATATGCAGAGGGCCCACTTACCCTGTCTTCAAGAAGCAACCCCTTTTTCCTCAACCCCTGTGTCACAGCTCATTTGTTAGGGTCTCTAACCCTCTGTATGGCATTTGGAAGAGTTCTGAGGGATGTTGGAAGGAGGAGATGGGTACGCTAACATGCTAATTTGTCTCCCAAACTTGAAAGGATTCTATTGAGAATATTCCAACTGCTGCCAGTTAAGAATCTGTACTTCTTATGCTCTATTTTAATATCCTTTTCTTTTATCTCTTTCAATAGTAGTCTTGGTTTATACTTGAAATTCTTTCAACTATCTGAGCCTTATCAGCAAACCTAAAAGCAAACACATACATTCCATGTGAACCTTTGAAATCTGTACTGCTGAAATAGCAGAAATACAGTGTCATTTCAAGAATTTAGTTTAAATGACTGGTCCCCAGGCCAAAGTATCCATCATTAAAGGCTAACAATTTATTAACTTTACTGAACAGCAGTAAAATTAGCCCATTTAGAGCCTTCCATATTATTTACTAGGACATTTCCATAAAAATAAGTTGATTGCAGTGGCTGTAAGTGTATGGAGTTATGATTACAGTCTTAGATTGTATGCCATAGACTGATCGGAATCAGTTAATCTGTAACATGATTCAACTGCCACTTTGTACACAAAAGCAATCAGATCTTTCCTAGCTCCACTACCTGGGATCTCTACAGAATAGACAATAGTCTGGGTTTTCTAATTAGCCAACTTTGCAGTCTTTAATAATTAACAATCTTTTCTCCCTTGTCAATGAATATAATTGTTTTGCGTGCCTCATTAAGGCTGATCAGAAAACAGTTAAATGTAATGGAGGGAGCAATCAGGAAAGGTTTGTGGCTCCACTGCTTCCATCAATTTCAGCAAGGTTTGCTTGCGAACCCCATGCAAACAGCATCTTTATGGGAATGCAACCTCAGGAGTGCGGGATAGATTACCTCTAGTCCCTGATTGCTTTGGGCCTCTGTGTGGCTGTCGCAGATACTTCTGTCCTCAAAAAGCGGCTTATTGTTAAAACAAAGCTATTTTAAAGTTTGACTTGATATAAATTGTTTATATTGCATGTGAGATGCATTCCATCTTAATCCAGCATCCAGTTTCCCATGGTGACTAACCAGATTGTTCCACGGTGGGATGGGGAAGCCGTTCTGCCCTTGAAGGCCATGTTGGTACCAAAGAAACATGTTGAGGGTACATGCCATCAGTGGGCACAGCCATGAACACTTCTGCTACCCTCCTTCATTAATACACACACACCTCTCTAGAGGAATGAAGAGGGAACTAACCTTTCCAGAACTAGCGCTTCGGGGTGCTTTCTCGCAGAGCCCCCTGAGGCAAGGTATGGAAGAGGTAAGGGGTAAGGAGAATTTTGAGGACCTTCCACTTCAACGTGCAGCACTTTGAGGCTGTGACTCTCATTGGAGGCAGCTTGTTTCTCCCCTTGTTCTTCTCTTAAGAGTTTGAAGAAGGTGAGATCACCCCCCAGGCCAACTGAAGGGCTTTAAAGACTAAATCTAATCCCCAGACTGGAGTTTCCTCTTTGCTGTTCTAGAAAATCTGTAAGCAGGAAGCCGAAGAAATTGCCATTTCCTATTAGTTGGACTCCCAGTAATCAGACAGATGATGGAAAGATTAACTTTTTAAACTTGTGACCTGAATCCTTCAGTTGCAATCCCCTCCACAAAAGTAAACTTTACAAAACTGTGTGCTGAACACAATGGTTACGTTTAGATGTGATGGCTAATTCTTGATGTAGCTCTTATCATCCATGAACTTGGCTAATCCCTTTTAACATTGTCTAAGCCAATGGCCCTCTCTATAACCTATGGCAGCAAACTAGCTATGCCTTCTGCAAACTATTTCTTTTGTTTTGTCTATATAATGTGTTACCCTTCACATTGCATGGATCCAAGGCAATTTACAAGAAAGCTAAAACAAAATAAGCTAAAAATCTGAGAATAAAATTAAAGCACAATTAAAACAATTTGTCATATTAAAACAGTATTAAATTTTTAAAAGTTTAAAAACATTTTAAAAAGCATAACCATAAAGTAAAAAATACAGTAGATGCCCCATAAAAAGACCCCCTGCTATCAATAATTAAACACCCAGTTTGAATACAATGTGTTTTCCTGCTGATGAAAGAAGGGCTAAGGGGCCAACCAAGCCTTCTGTGGAAGCTGCCTAGGAGCAGCCACCAAGAAAGTTTTCTGCCATGTCCTCATCAGATGGGCAAAACAGAAATGAGAATTTTCTATTCTGATGTTACAAATAAACTAATCCCAAGGTCCACTGTTCCCCAAACTGCTGTTCTCTTGACTACTAGAATGGTTGAAAATGTGCTTAGCTGAGACCAAGGAAAGCATGGTTCTCTAGCTGTTGATTGGGCAATATGTGGCTGTCTAGACCAGTATTTCTCAATCTTTTTCGACCATGGCCCCCTTCCTACCTTGTTTCCATCCTGTAGCCCCCCTGTCCTCCCAGTAGAAAGGTAGCTATTTAAATGTTTTGTTTGTAAATAGAACATGTTTTATTTATAATTTTTATAATGTATACAAAATACAATTACCTAAAAAATATACTTTATGTATTTCTCAATCAATGTGACCCAAGTGCTTGATGACCAGAAACAAGCTTCTTTTATATGTGGTTCTATTGCTTTGAGAGATAACCAAAGATCACCTCTGTCCATTATGTTAAGGTGATTCCACATTTGGCTGAGTAAATAATTCACATGACTGAAATCCGATTCCACCAAATAAATATGAAGTAGGAAATGCCATGAAAACAATTTTGCTTTGCTCTTTTCTTGGTCACTTCTCCGTTTTCTTCACGCTTCCCTCTATCGCCCCCTAGTCCCATTCTGTGGTCCCCCATGTATGTGATTTTCACTTGTGGGCCCCTTGGAATATCCTGGCCCCCCGGGGGGCATATGGCCCCTGGTTGAGAAACACTGCTCTGATATTGCTGAGCTTCAGCTTCCATTAGCTCTAGTCAGCATATCTAGTGGTGAGGGATGATGGAAACTGCTGTCTAGCAGCATCTGGAAGCCCTTGTACTGCTCATCCATGGTTCCAGGGGTGTGTACCATGCATCCATCCAAATACTGTTGGACTACAAGTCCTAGCAGTCCTAGTCAGCATAAACAACATTGAGGAAGACTGGTAGTTGCAGTCCAACAACATCTGAAGCATCACATGATTCCCACTCCTGGGTTAGACCTTATAATTTGAATAGTTTTATGCAACACTACAGAATATTTAGCTTTTCTGTTTCTAAGATAATGCACGTCATTATTTTTTCTCTATTGAACAGGTGCTCAACCAATACCTTCTCTACAGTTTCTGTCGTCTGCTTGTTATGGCCATCTGAAGGACTTACGAACTCAGTGTATTGCTTCAAAATGGTTCTTTCATCTAATTCCTAATGACCCAGTTGTCTGCAGCTTGATGCTGTGTAACAGAAACGAAACAGCATGGGATGCACTGAAGGTAGGAGTGATCTCTATAAATATCTATTGTAATGCCTACTCTCAAGTAAATATTTGAGGGGTCATATGATTAAACGTTGAGTCATTTGGAGAACTCTCTGCTAGCTCATCTCTGCTTACACTGGCAGAAAGTTTATCAAGCAATTCAAAGTTAAACTAAATGTTAAAAATAAAGGTGTATTAACCAAGTTCAGCTTGCACAGTGAGATTTCCTCAAGGATATGTGCCTCAGCAATCAGACTTGCCAAATAAGCTCATGTTTATCTTCTAGTGATCAGTCACAAAACAAACACATAAGGTAAGATACACAGCTGAGGAAAATCACAAGCTATTACAAACAGATGTTTTTCACTACTTGAAGGAGCATTTCTTCTTAACAAAATATGTTAAGCATACCATATAGTTTGATCGTGGGACTAGTGGTCTAAGACTGGAATGGGAAATATTTGTGGTCTTGAGAATTGTATGGACATTCCTACCTCTGCTTACCCATCTCAGCATACAAGGGTGGGGAGGTTGAAACCACTGCTATCTGTTCACTAAGATGAGATACTGGGATGGAGGCATGGATTTAAAGCTCCTGCTCAAATCCCAATCCAGGCCATTATTTCCTTGCTGCTACTAGTAGCATGCTTTGTTTCTATCGGGATTGGAGGAAGGAGGCTTTAACCTTGCCCTCCTCCAGCAATCCTGATGCAGAGATTTGCCATTTCTCCTCTGTTGTTAGCCAGCACCTCTAGTAACCCTGATCCAGGTTGTTATTTTGCCACCACTATTATTAGTGAGGAAACATCTATCTCTGCATTGAGATCACTGGGATGGAGCAAGAGGCTTTAACCTCATTCTGCCACCCCCAACCTTAACAGTCCTAATGCAGGGAATGCTGTTTTGCCACTGGCGTTAGAAGCTTTGGCTGTGGGCTGTGTTTAGTTTTCAGAAGGCAACCTGTATAATAGGGTTAGGCAACTGCATTGGGGCAGAGTTCAATTTTCCCTCTAAATTCCAACCACCACCATCACAGGTCACATTCCCTCACAGCAGGCCCAACACAACACATCAGATTATTCCTGTTGCCATTTTAAGAGGAACTACAGAGAAAAATGGAAGTATTTGGGGCTAGTATGGGCTGGGATACTTCTGGGAAAGAGGTGGGGATATTTTCATGTGTTTTCACATGTCTGGGGACTCTGCATGGTTTGGGGGACAAAGATTGCCCCAAAATCATGCCATTTTTTTTTAATGGATGTGGCTTTGGAGAGCTGGTGGGTGCCTTTCGGGCCACAAAATGGGTTCATGGGCCACGTGTGGCCTTGCAGGCTGCAGTTTGCTCACCTTTGTTCTATAATACTATTGTTGTTATGTGCCTATCACAGGGTTTTCTTGGCAAGATTTATTCAGAGCGGGGGGTTGCCTTTGCCTTTCTTTTAAGGTGAGTGAGTGTGACTTGCCCAAGGTCAAACAGTGAGTTTCTATGGCTGAATGGGATTTGAATCATGGTCTCCAACACGCAAACTACTACACCGTACTGGCTCTAATATTATGCTTATCATGTATTAATTGTGTTTCTTTCTGGGAGGCTCACAATAGCATTTTAGCTTCAACACTTTTTGTGAGGTTGGTTAGACTGAGAGGGAATAGCATCAGGAACTGCTGATGCTGGAACTAGGAACACATGGCTCTGGGTGCAATTGCTCTGTGGGATGAGCCATCAGGAACTACTGTTGGGCCTGAGGCCCTCTAGGTAGGCCGTGTGTTGCACACTGACACATTTCAGGTCAGCCTGCTTTTGCACTAACGAACATATTTGGGGGGTTAGCTCATGCTGTTGTGTTGCTAGGTCAGGCTGCCCTGTATGCTGCAGTCCTGTGATAATAGCCAAGGAATGTTAATGATGGGTGCTTCATTCCCCACACCATCCGGTACAGTGAGGGGAGAGCAAAGCCTGATTAGAGACCATCCACTGCTGTTTCGGGCAGGTAATGAGATTTGGCCACAAGCCTATCATGCACCTGGCCCATGGGTGCCTCAGTAATTGGCGTTCGAGGTGGGATAGCCCCCCTCCTGCCCATTTTGGCACGGTGGGTTGATGGATTGGCAGCCTGTTTTGCCACTCACATACAAAAAGCCTATATAATCTGTTGGAACAAAGAGAACACTGCTCCGTTGCCTGCCTTGCTTCTCCGATGGAGTCAGAGTGTATGTATGCTTGTGTGCCTTTCACTTTTCACTTTTCTTTTTGTTTCTTCAGTTAATAAACTGCATCCTTAAAGACCAGAACTGGCTTGGTTCTTGCCTCCCAGCATCTCACACTTCGAACCTTGCATGGCCACCCAATCCAGGGAGGGTCATGTGTGCTACAACTACAGAGTGGGCCATCTCTCTGAGTAGTGAAAGGTTCCCAGATACCTTTCCCTGAGATATTAGCTTGGTATGAAAAGAACGGTTTTAGGGGCTTCCTGTTCAGAACAGGACTTTGCCTGAGAAACAATCTTCCTTTATCTTTGGATTAGTGGAATCCAGAGGTGAAGGATCTTTGGCCCTCAAGATGGTTGGGACTATAGCCTGCTCAGTGTTAAGGGATAGTAGGGTGTGAAAGTCCAAAACACTGACAGAGCCAAAGGCTTCCCCAGCCCTGGTATTATTCCTGGCTAAGCTGGCTGCCTCCCACATGACTCTGGCTTGTGCTCAGCTCTGAATGAGCACTTTGCCCAAAGCTGAAACAGAACTTCTAGCTGAGGTCCACACTTCACCCACCTTTCCTTAGTCATACCCAGTCGCGTAGCAACGTGGGGGTGATGAGGGCAGTTCGCCCCCAGCAGCAATGTTTTTGGGGCATCCCAGCTTGTAGCCACACCCCCGCATGCAGTGGCCACACCTCCATCCACCACGGCCATGTCCCCACACACCACGGCCGCACACCGCCTCTGGCCCCCCCTCTGCACACTCCAAGCTCTTCTGCTGGTCATGCCTCTGCCTCTGTTCAGAATAATAGGGTGAGCAACCATAGTGGATCCAGAAGCCACACATGCCCCATTTTTCACCACTCGTGAACCTCTGCAGACATTGCATTTCCATTTTTATGAAACCAAAAGTGACTGAAAGGTTACTTCCAATTTTCTGAAAATGTAATTCGAGAGATAGAAGGCATTTAAATGGAGAATTACATTACCTAGAGACAGTCCAAAATGGGGGGACTGAATAAAAGTCTCCTTTAGGTTGTACAATTGCCATTCAGGGGCAGAGGGAGTTCTTTTGTGGTAAAAAAGGAATATATGCCTGAGGAGCTCTGACTCCCCTGCCTCCATCCTTGCTGTGGTCCTGTCCATCATTTCAGGCAAATTTTTTTCTTCATCCTGACACGAAGTGCTTGCCGTAAAGTGAAATGAAAGGGAAAATTCCAGTCCCATCGCTTGCCCTGTTGTAAAAATCACACACACAGAGGGAGAGGGGGAGGGGGGGTTAACACACACACACTGCAATGTAGCAAACACATGAACACCATATGTGGTTGTTTGTTTCTCCTGTAGATTACCCCTAAGTAGAGCTCTGAACTGGGATTTCTGACTTTCATGTCAGACATGAAACTGTCCCAGTTATTGCCCACTGAAGCATATTAATATGAAATTGGGCACAGTATTTCTATTAAACAAACCACTTAGTGCCTGTACTTTTAAATGTCTGATAAAGGGGCTTAACATGGATCCAGGAGATCTGGGTTCAAGTCCCCATTTAGCCTTAAAGCTTATCTACTGTATGGCTTTGGGCCAGAAGTGACTTTGCAGTGCGAATCACCTCATGTGCTTGTTGTGTGGATAAAACCAGATAAGCCCTGTATATACTGTGCAGAGCTCCTTCGACAAAGTGTGGAATTACTGAATTTTGGAAAGTAGAGATGGGTGAGAGGAGAGCTCCACTTTAAAAATAGATTCCTCAAGAGTCTTTTCATTTTCTTGGTGATTTCTTCTTTCCTTCTTTTTTAATAAGGAAGTTTTTGGTTTCTTTCCTATAGCTTGCCTGTGAAACTGCAGAACGTGTTCTGCAATTAACCCTCCGTGATCCCTGGGTATTGCTAGGCGGTGGCTGCACAGAAACTCATTTGTCCTCATACATCAGGCACATGGTATGTAGAGCTTTGGGAAGGTATTTAAAGCTGTTTAATGCACTTAAGTCCAGTCTGTTTATAGGGGATTATGAGAAGAGGTGAAACACCTTACTGAGGCTCTGTATCTTATGAAGAGGTCTGTGATTCTACTTCTGTTCAGGCTTTTCTGTGTTTTAAAGACAAAATACCTTGAGTAGACTGTGAGCTACAGCAAAAGAAGCATGTGTAGAGGAAAGCTGTTCACCCCCTTATTCCTTGGTTCATTTTTCAGGTCAAGATCACAGTACCTTTATTTAACAATGCTCCTCCCATGTAGTGCCCATGGGTGCTCAGTGCCCTCAGACACCTCCTTTGTTGTCCAGAAAGCTCCCTAGCCCTCCCTCATTTTTTTAAAAAAATAACTGTGTTGTGTGTATGGCTTTTTTACCAAACCACAGTAATGGACAGGAAAATCAAGCACTGATTTCCAGCCACCATCTTCATTTCCCCCAAAAGCCCCTGTGGCCCAGAAGAGTTCCCCAGAGCAGAGAATTTTGACATACTGACACCCCAAGCTGTGTCAAGTTTAAGAAGCACATAGCATTACCCCAAACCATGTGCTGTGTAAAAGTTGAAATTTAGAATTTATTTATTTACAAAAGGGGATGTGAGTTTAGAAGCCTCTCATAATCTAAGATCTTGAACTATAGTTTACTAAGCTCATGAGTAAATCTGGCACTTCATGTGGGCTTTGCAGCATGTCCTGGGCACAACAGAAAACTAAAAGAAAAGAAAGAAGAAGGGACTTCTACCACTCTGCTTGCTGAATGATGGAACGGGGAGTCCAGGACAATTGTATGGTGTCTATGAAGGGTGGCAGGACAATCACGGGTACAGGGAGAAAGAAGGATTGGAATTCACATACGTATGTGTTTTCTGTGCTTATTCTCGCCCAGAGTAAAACCTGCTGAACAGAATTGTGCTGCCTATTTGTCTGTTCCTAATAATTTGTAGACCACTTTAATAGTCTTCCTCCCCACCTTTCCTCTTCTAGAGCTCTACTGTGGCAGGAAGCACCTTGGAAGATCTGTGCTGTTCTCAGGCAGAGTTCAAGATGGTGGTTGACGCCTTTTGCTCCTCACTGGAGTCTGTAGCTCGCTGTCTGGACCATGATGGTGGCAACATCCTCACTGATACAAAGTGGGGTCATTTTTGGTCTGTTTCACCTGATGTTCCTAGCAGGTCTGATTGGTCAGACTTAATTTGGAAGTGTGGGTGTGGCCTTTATGGTAAAGAGCAAAGCCTCCACTGGAGGATGCTGCAGTGTTGTGCCACTCCTTTCCCCCACAGAGTTGCATGAATGAGTCTTCTGTAACCTCCACTGACAATTTGATTTTGGATTGTTTTGCTGCAAAAAAGAATGCTCTGCAGGTTGCTGTGGAGACAGCCAATCTGCTTTTAGATCTTTCATACATAATTGAAGATCAAAATTAGCAGCATTTGCATATCCTAGTGGCATTCTTCATGAGCAGTGACTTTCCCAGGCATCCAACCTCTCTTCTTGCAACCCCTGAAGAATATCTTAATGAAGATTGTGAGGCATCCCCTCCAAAAAAGAGGGGAGATTCAGTGTTGCACAAGTTGCTGCAGGTGGAAGGCAAAGCTGTGTTCCTCCCCACCTCTTGTACACATGGAAGAACTCTGCACATGGCTCTTTGCCCATTTAGCTGGCATGGCCAAAAGATGGTATTTTGCAAAGATTTGACAGAATCATTCCTCAGTTCAAAATATTCCTATTTGTGTTTGTGCTTAATCTTACATCACAATTAATCCATACACACATGGATAAAACATTCCATTGGGAAGTCTTTAATAAGACTAGAATGCAGTAAAGCAATGGTGGTAACTGATGAGAGGCTAAGCACAATCACATTACTACAAGACAGCTAAGGTGATAGTGGAGGAAATGGAGCTGAAGTTACTTTATAGCCACCTTCAAAGATTGTGTTATTGCTGTTTAGAGACCTATCAGTCTAAAATGTCAAACTAGTAACCTGCAAATTCATAGTAAGTTAATTACAGAATGCAAAAGGAAAACCATGTGTCAAAAGCAATGTAGGTCACAACTTAATTAATTTGAATGTTTCTCAAAGGCAGATCAAATAAAGCTGTAAAATGAATATTAATTGTTTTAATTCTACTTAAATTGTCAATACTTAAAAATGTTTTTCAGGCCTAAATTCATAGTGTTTATGTTCAGTGATTATAATTTAACCAAAGGGGGAAAAGAAGGAAAGTGTCTTATTCTACTACTAGCTGCTCTTGCTATTTTCTTTAGAGATCTGTATCCAAAAAAGTAGATTGTTTCATTCCCATTTTTTAAAAAACATCATTTTACCAATAATTAAAATGAGAGAGTAGAATAACAACATGTTTTTGTGTGTTTCCTAATATCCCTTTAAAATTAGCCATATTAGATCTAGTAATATAGCAGATTTTAAATTGGCTTCTGAAGTAGTACTGTAATCCTATTGTCTATCAGTTTAATTTGTTCAGCCCAGTTGTAGAATACCCTCCGTTGACTCTGATGCTGTTTCATAAAGACATGTTCATGGTTTTAAAATGTTTAACTTCTTAAAATTGTTAAGTGAAGCCTTCTGAAAAGGCTTACTTTATTTTTACTGTTTTCAATTTTAAATTGTTTAAACATAGCTTATTAGAATCCACCAAGAGATCTTATGGTATAGAGTGAGTTATAAATTAATAAAGTAAATAACACAATGATTACGTGTCATGATAATCCTGCTCATGTTTTTGTCACAATCTGGAAGTCATATGTTGTTTGTTGTTCTCTTCCTTTCGACAGAGTTACAGGCCTTATTGCTGAGTACAAATGGGATAAGCATAGTCTGAATATAGTGAGGCGTGCTCAGCCTTTGAATGATGAACTGTCATGCTTTTTTTTTGACAAGGTGTATAAATATTTTTTTCATCATCAAATGTACCCAGATCCCTCCTTTTCATAGTTGCTCCACTGTTCTTTGTTATTATTCATAAAAGCGGCTGCTGGATCTGAGATGAGAAATCTTGTCAGGGGATTACACTCCTGGCTTCTCTTTCTTGAAATGATTGTATGAATGCAGAGACACGGAACGTTTATGTCAAAGCTGCTTATCTGCATAGCTTTTAGAACTGGGTTTGTGAACGGGACACGTTATTGGTCTGGGGTTCACCTACTTAGAAATGGCAGTGAACCTGATTGGGCTCAGGCGGAGCTCAGTTACGCTCACCTTAAGGAAGCCCTTCACTTCTTCTCCAGTTTGTATGGGTTATTTATTCATTGATTATCATCTCATATTTCTGTAGAGTACAAGACCCAAGGCAGTTTACAACATAAATTAAAACAGAATATAGCTACAAGTGAATCAGTTATACCATCAAAGAACAGTTTACAAAAAAGCTATCATGTTAAAGCCAAGCATTGAATCAAAGCAGTTCGAACACATTTGAAAAAACATAAGAAGGGAGAGGGAAGAGTGCAATCCAAGCACACCCGTTAAAGATCTTTCTTTAGCAGCTACTTAGTAGCCAAAAGCTTGTCTAAATGAAAAAGGATGTTTGCTGAGAAGGGCCCAGCCAAGCCTCCTGTAGAAAGCAGTTCAACAGTGTAGGAGCAGCCAGTGAGAAGGCCCTTCGAATCAGAGATGGTATCCTTAAGCTCTGTTCTGAAGGGTTGCTCCAGAGATTGGAGAAGCAGAGTCGTCCCCCCGCGCCAAATAACAATCCTCTGTGAAGCCAAGGTTTAGACTGCTACCCTTCTCTTGAATTTTTCCTTGAAACAACCTTTCAAAATAGCCTCTTAGACTATATACCAAACAAATATTTCTTTCCTCCCCCCCACCCCCAAAACCTACCTCGGGGATGAGGTCTGTCTTCTGTTTCAGATATTCTGGATAGTTATAGTGAGAGTTCCCCAGGGGGTAAAAAGGCTGCTGGTGAATATCAGGTTGGTGAATGGTGACTAGGACTAGGACTTGATCCTGGTTAAGCATGTTGATCTGGCTTGTATCACAAACCGCTGGTTGGATGAGGTGGGTGGGAGGGAATAATCTCACTCATGTTTGCTGACCAGGATATTCTGCATAGCGGCAAGTGAGATCTGGGGAGGTGGGGGGTCGGGAGGTAGAGTTGCAGTGGTCTGTTGTAATTCGGTTCCCCTGATCAGGCACCCTGTCCTACAGCCTGCTGGGTTTGTGTGTTGCATGGATGGTTGGGAGAAGATAAAGATCGTGTTGGTGTACTTTCCATCCTGCTGCCCAACGGTTTCCCTTTGTGAGGTTTGTCTCAAGTCTGGTGTTGGAATTCCCTTGGTTGTGGTACTGGGGGAATTTTAGCATCCATAATGAAGCTGCCCTGTTGGGAATGGCTCAGGATTTCATGGCTGCCATGGCAACCATGGGTCTGTCCCAAGTGGCATCTGGCATCATTCGTACAGCTGAGGCACACTCTAGATCATGTTTTCTTTGCTGGGTGGAGTGTACATGATTTAGAAGTGGGGGACTTCTTTTATAATTCTGTTGTTACTTAGTTCTATAGTTACAAATGTCTATAATTATATAGTAGTTTTTATAGTTCTCTTGTCTGAGAACTGTTGGGTTTGACTCACTAGGGCACTAAACCTAAATGGGAACCACTTAAGATGGTCCACCCAGGAGCAAGTCTGACTGAACTTCAGATTCAGGAGATTGTTTTACAGATTGTGGAAGTTTACCTGTTGCCTTGGCAGGTGATCTGTTAGAGCCCTGGTTGACTTCTGGAATAGGGAAATGGTCAAGGTGGTAAATATGATTGCTCCTGGCCATCGCCTCTCATGGAATAGAACTAAAGCACCTCCTTGATTCTCTAGGGGGCTGGCAGCAGGGAAATAAGTGAGATGGTGATTAGAGTGGCATTGGTATGAAACTTAGAGCAAGTCTGACTAAACACAGGCTAGAGCCTGTTCCATGGCAAGGCAGGCAACAAAAGCATCTTTTTTCCCCCCTCTGCCACAATTGCATCAGTAAAGAGCCATCCCGCAGAGATGTTTCAAGTGGATGTATTTGACCTGAGCCTGAATTACACTACTGAACTACACTCTTACACTATGGCCTACATGCGCAGAACCTAGACCACTCAACAGCCAACTGTGAACAATTTGTTTTGCAGATAAAATCACCTGAGCCTGCTTTGACATAGATCCTATAGTTAATACAGGCCCAGTGGATGTAACTTTGGCTCTTTCTTGTCCAATGTTAATGGATACATTTCAGCTTGTGGACAGGATCCCTGGGAGTGTTGAGAGCTGCCACATGTGTGCTAGATCCTGGCCTTTCCTGGCTTATCAAAAAGTCCAGAGAGACACTGGATGGATAGCAAAAGGGAGTGATCAGTGTCTGTCTCCAGCAACATAGGTTCTGATGTGCCTAAAGGAGAACATTGTAAGACCAGTTTTTAAAAAGACCTTGCTGAATCTGACTCCATTAGAGAATTACTAACTAATTCCTAATGCTCCTTTTCTAGGCAAGGTACTGAAGTGTGTCATAGCTTTCTAGCTTCAAGGATTCCTAAATCAGATGGTTTATCTAGATCCATTTTAGTCTGGAGTCAAGCCTGGTTAAGGATGGATGGATGACCTTTGCTGTGAACTGGATAGGAAGAGTATGTCCCTGTTGCTTCTGCTGGTCCTTTCAGTATCTTTTGATAACATTGACCTTGGTTCTCTGGTAGCCTCACTAGGGTGGGACTTAGAGCCACTGTTTTATGGCAGTTAGGGAGGGAGTGCTGACTTTTGTTCTACTCCTTGGACACTGACCTGTGGGATTCTGCAGGATTCTGTTTTCTCCCAGCATGAAACCTCTGAGAGGGGTTGTCTGGAGTTTTGAGCTTGGCGCCATCAATATGCTGATGGCCACCCAGCTCAATCCAGGGAAACTATTTCTGTTCTAGACTGGTGCTCTGGATAAGAACAAACCAACTGGAGCTTAATCCAGATGAGATAGTGGTGCTCTCAGAAATGCAGCTCAGGGAATAGGGGATCAGCCTATGCTGGATGGCTTACACTCCCCCTGAAAAACAGCTGCCTTGGGTACTGGTTCATTTTACGGGACAATTCAAAACACTCGTTAGGTGAGGGCCCATACTATATTCCCGTAGGAGCCAGCCTGCGCTCTACAATTTTGGGTGGCGACACTTTTCTTGATCCTATAACTTTCACCAGGCCTTCTCCTGTGACTGCTCCTAAACTCTGGAATTTCCTTTCTTTGGGAGGCTAGGCTGGCCCCCTCTTTGCTGTTCTTTTGTTCGCTGGCAAAGGCTTTTTTTTTCCCCCAGGAGGCTTTTAGGAACAATTGTTTTATGAGAAAATGACTTTTTTTTTTTTTTTACTGTGCTGTACTGTTTTTATTCCTGGCTTCTAAATCAATGTTTTAAATGTTTTTAATTCTCTCAATAATTTAATACTCTTTTAATCATACCTTCTTGTATCATTTTACTCACACGCTTTTATCCACCGCTCTTTTTATTTTGGAAGCAGGCTTAAATCCCGGCTTTGGAAACAAGATCCGGTATAAATAAAGTAATGGAATGTAATGCAGTCATTTTTCCAAGACTGGAAAATTTTGACATAGGAAAATGATCCAGGTTTGTTTCCATTTTGAAGAGAGGAAATTAGATCAGTTCTGAATTAATAAGAAGTAGGGGAAACCTCACTCATTGCTGCTTCTAAACATTTTTTTTCAGTTAGTCAATCATATGGCCTGCTTCTGATCAATCTATTGTGAATAATTTAGACCCAGTCTACATATACAGCAGAATAAGGTGGTAGACTGAACGTTGGGCATGCAGTTTTTAACCTTTGATTGATGGATGCGCACATACCATGATGGCTAGATCATCTGTAGAATAAACTGCTGCTGAAACATTGAGAAGCATGTTTCCTACCAGCCCTAATTAATCCTGTAAGTAGTAATCACTGTCTTAAGTGTTTTTCCAGGAAATGCTCCAGCTTCTTAGCCAGTCATTTCACCTCCTATAACAGAGTCGCATGTTTTGGCAAGAACAGCTAGAGTCATGTCAAACTGTGAGAGCTTGCCTATCTATTTGTTACATTTATATTCCAACTTTCTTTTATTTACTTTAAGATGACATGTGTGTCTCTCCTCCACTCCACTTTTATGGAGATGCAACCTCCATCTTAACTTTGATTACTATAAACTGGAGGCCAGGAGTGGTCATTTTTGACAGAATAGGGGATCAATATTCTTCAAATGCCTCTGGAATTATGAAAAAATGCCTCCCCCCAAAAAAAAACCCTGTAGGAAGAAATTTGTTCTTATTTTGAAAAACTAGTATTTTTAAAATGTTAAACAGTGCAGGAAAGAGAGGCTGTGACCTATTTAAAGAGTGAATTATTCCTGTTGCAGTTCTTTCCCCTTTTTTAACTAGAAAAAAGACAAGTCTGTGGAGTCTGGAGGCTGCTCTGGCAACTGTGTGTGGTCCCAGGTCCCACATTTGCTCTTTCTGCTGTTGGCCTTCTATGCTTGGCACACCTCTGGCATCCTCTAAACTTTCTTCAAGCAAAGACAGAAACATGTGAACTTAATTCAGGCTCAGGTCAAATACACCTCAATATACAACATTATAGAAATATAAAGCAGTGAGATAGAAGTCTACATCTGCATGTTCTTACAGTCAGGATCCAGTCCTAGTTTTCCAGAAACAAACACCTTCAGTGTGGATTGAACTCAGTAGGGAAATGTAATGGTAACTATGCCTTTTTTACATGGCCTGCACACATGTCCAAAATAATCAATAACCATACCTGAACACATATCACCACTAGCACTTTCTCCTTAAAGGGAACCGTTTCAGAGGATGTGAGTTCCACCATACCAGCTGCTTTTGATTCCTTCCCATGAGGATGGCTGTCGGGGAGGCAGGGTACCTTGCCCTCTTATACTGCCTTGCTTTCCCCTTTAAAACCACCACCTTAGTGTATAGAGGGTAAAGCCTCTCAGCTGTTATTCAGAATGATTTACTGATCTGTGGTAGCGTGTAACTAATGGATTAGAAACAATGGAAGGTACTCTACTGAGTCAGAATTTATAAAAATATAATGTCATCTTTACTAAAATAACAAACAGGGAAAGATATTGGGTGTCATAAGTATATCCAAGTAATACAGAATTTCAAAAGCTGTTTATCCAGTTTCTTATAGCTTAACTCAGTATACAGGTACAGAACTTTTATACACACACAAGCCTATGGCTTCCCTTTTGTTACTGCAGTTCCTAAGCCGCACTTGGGGTGACATTAGATATCACTTTGATATCAATAATTTGGCTCTCTTCTACTATTCCTCTCCATGTGGCCCCCGGACAAGCACAAAACTAGGCACGGCCACTAATCACTGGACATTCCATTTCCCACCCAGGCAGGCCAGAAATAGCCAGATCGCCGCTTTAGGAGACCTCTCGGCAAGCACGCTATTATGTATGCACACTACTTACAAAAAACTCCCTGCCCCGAGCAGGAGGCTTGATGATGAGAATCCTCATCTGTTGAGCACTCTGCGTTTGCATACTGTCTACTTCTTTGTCAATTCAGAACTAATTCAATCATGCTAAATTCTGACCTTTCGGAGGCTTTGTCTCCAGCCCGAAACTCATTGTTTTCTCCAAGTACGGAATAGCTTGTAGCCACATTTTTCCCTATAAAAACCCCTGATTCTGAGACCTTCCTCGGATCGCTCGGATTGTGCCCGATTTCCATCCAGCCTTGCTGCCGCTGTGCTTGGCGAGCCTTCCCCTCAGTCCCACCTACTGAGACTACACACCTTCGAACTTTCGCAGTGATCTAACTGGGCTTCAGGACAGGTGTAGTATCACCCGAATCAACAATCCCTCTCAAAAATCCCTCTGTCTCACTCTCACCTTTATTTTCCATAGTTATCTGTGTGAGTGTGCTGCATACACTGTTTGATTGTATTTTAATAAAGATCACATTTATTATTTCAATCCTGCTTGCTCCTTGACTTGGCCTGACCCCGTAGACATTGGGTAAAAGATTCCGCTCCGTTGCCCTGCCTCTCGCAGTGCTAACTTGTGCTTTTGCTAATTTCCCCACCTTTTGATATTTTGAGATCGCACTTCGGTGTCCCTCATGGGACCCCCAGTAAACAGGGTAACACTTTTGCTTAAAGGCTCAATTCCCAATCAGGGTCAGAGCTTCTGACCCAACCAAACCATTGGTTTTGGTTTGGTTTCTCCTCTGTCTCTCTTTCTAGACCTCTAAGAAGACAACCACTCTTATACAGACAATCCCACTGGTTGACTGAATCTCTCTCTCCCTCCCTCTCAATCTCTCAATCTCTCTCTGGGAATATCACTGAAGGAATCTCAAAAATCCAAGTCACTGTATCATTACACATCCATACATATACATACACACACACTTTGTCCTCTCAAGCCTCAGTCCATCCCTCTCACTGATTGGACTGGGTTTCTCTCATACAGAGCCACTTTCATTACCTGGCAACCTGTTGCTAGGGCTGCCCTGCCACTCAGGCTAGCCATATCCCCAGACTCTGTCACAATGGCATTCTGACGTCATCAGGGAAGTCCTGCCTCTTCATAATTCTTCAGTCACATTTTCTGGCTGACTTCTGTTATTGGCCACAAGGGACAGCTGTGCTGCTGCAAAGGCTACTCCTCCAGAACTCAGGTATTTATGCCATCTGCTTCCGTCTACTAAACTGACTGGGCTTGTGGGTCTCTTTTGTACAGATGGCATTCAGGCCTTAATGTGACCTTCAGGTCTTAATGTTACCCTAAATTAAGTTTGTGCACTAGATTTAATTCCAATTATTGAGCCTTTTCTTCAGAAATAAATATTAAGTATCCACAGATGTTTGGTCAATATTGGCACCGCTATTTTGAGAAGGGGTTGCTGTTTGCAAAAATGCTTTTTTGAAACAAATATTCACTTGGTCACTTTGAAATGCTGTACCCAACCATACCATTGCTACCAGATGCCATACCATCTGGTAGCAATGGAGTGATGCTAAAGACTCCTGTTGAATCAAAACAAAACCACCAATTTGGTATGAAAAGTGCAAACTTTTAATACCAGCATCTTTAAATACTGATGTGTCTATAGGATAGGGATGATTACTACAAAAAGCTCTGCTTTTGATTTGCAAGGCTTTTTTTTTTAAGGGAAACAGTAATTGTAAAAAGAATCTTTGGACTAATGTTCATCTCTTCCATTTCTGCTTCAGATTCAGTAGTCTGATAAAGAATGTTACTGTAAGTTTGGGATCAGGTTCTTTGATAGCTGATAACAGCAATGTAGACAAACTTGAAGAAAATTACTTCCAACCATCAAAACTCATCTCACAGGATAGAGATTCCTCATAGACCCAGCTCCAGAATGGGACAAGATGGAGCATTGCCCAAGCAGTGGTGTCATTCAAAATATTTAGCAACTGGTTCCCATCTCTGGCTCTCCTGTGCAACCCCAGAGGATCCAGTCCTTCTCTCCCTCTGACCCTCTTACCATTCCATCCTCCACATCTACTCTAGTCTCTTTCTCCTCCTCCTCTTGATTACTCCTGCCTCCTCTCTGTTCTCAGTCTTGTATCTTTTTAATTTTAATTCATTTTAATTTTAAAATTAATTTTAATTTTAACAACTGGTTCCACTGAACTGGTGCCTACCTCCTGAATGACACCACTTGGCAGCAGAACACCACTTGCCTAGCAGTGCTAGCATGTTCATGTTGTCCGGTTAGTCCAAGACGATATAACCTCAGAGATTTCCCAGTTTGCCTATCCCAGTGGGGGTGACCACTGAGAATGCTGTGTTGAAGACCCCCAAAATCCTGGTGTTGGGGCTGCTCCCTTTTCTTAAGTTAATCTGAGGACCCAGACATCAGGAATAATTCTTTTGTTGACGGTTGAAAGAGAATGAGATGACAGCAATGATCTTGAAAGTCTTGACTCCTTTGCCTGCATTTTCTGGAAGACTTGGATTTCCTCTTGCACAGAGGAGCACTACTCATGTACACTGGTATGTCCACAGAGCTCCATCTTTTGTTCGACAGATGCACAACCAGTGAGTGCACCATCGTGGGGTTGCAGCTGGTCCGATTGGTTCTGTTGACTTCATATTTGTTCTTTTAACACATAAGCATGGTATTCAAACCCTCCTTATTTATTTGTGACATGTATCTGTTGGTCTTTAACCAAAGTTCTCTGAGTAGCTTATACTAAATCACTTTAAACAAAAAACATGAAACAAAACATTAGGCCACAGAGAGTAAAAGCAATTGGCACAGCAAAATATCCAAGCAGGGTTTAAGCAGGGGTGAGCAGAATGCAGTTCTCCAGAAATTGAGCAACAAGTTCTAACAGTTCTATTGATTGTGCTGGCTAGGGTGGCTGGGAGTTGTATGCCAACAACATCTGGAGGGCAACATTTTGCCCATATCCAAGTGCCAGAATTTTTCAAAATCTCTAGAAGTTCCTGAAAGCCTTTCTAGAAGAGGTAGGCATGCTTTCCAGGCCAGAGGTTACACCAGATGATTTTCAACTATTCCAAGCACTATAGCTACGCTGTTAAGGTTGCTGTTCTACACCAGAAGCAACATTCTGTCACCCCCAGCCACCTTTGGGACTTTTTTTCTCCCATGTTTCAGGGTGTGAGGTCCTTCTAAACCACATATTTTATTCATTTAAAGGCCCTTTTAAAAAATTTTGGCTAAAAAGGGATTTTCTAGCCATAACAATTTGTGGGTGAGTACTGGGGGCTTCGGTGGGGTGTCAGTAGGGATCCCAAGAGCCTTTATGATTCCCACCCTTGTTTAAAAGCTGCAAAAAAGTCTTTTAAAGGTCTGAGATCACAAATTAGTTTTCATCTCAAAGCCCAGAACAATATCATCATTTTTTAATTTTCTTTTTATTCATTTATATCCCACCTTTCTCTCAATAATAGGATTCAAGGCAGCTTTATTTAAAAACAGTACTGATTAAAAACTGTACAAAAGCACTGATAAAAACAGAAGGATGAGAATTATTTTAAAAGACATTTAATTTGCAAAGTTAAAACATTAATTATTGAAAACATTAAAATTCGTTAACAGACTATATACAGACCTTAAAAACAGCACTGCACAGCATTATAACCCACCCCACTCAGTTTCTAAAAGCCTGATAGCATAAAAACTAGAGCTGGGACGAATCCAGAATTTTCTGAATCCGAATCCGAATCCCTGGAGTGTTCTGCAAATCCACGAATCTCGAATCTTTCTAATCCTTTTTACAAAAGGGTTTTAAAAGCAAGAGAAACAAAGCACTTCTACTGAAAAGTGTTTTGAAGCAGAATTTGACATCTTTGTTTAATGAAAAACAAATTAAATAATAGTTTTCACTTCCAGGAAAACATACCCATATACTTCTTATTAAGAATTACATGTAATTTGGAAGTAGCTCCAGATGTTGGAGGATGCTTAAGATGATGCCATCTCCTGGGTTGACTGTTACCAAAAAAAAGGGGGGGGGCAAGGATAATCTTGGGCAAGACACACCCTCTCAGCCTTAGCAAAAGCCTAGGCAAAGGCAAGCCTCCCTCTGAAGAAATCTGGCCAGGACAATTGTCATAGATTTCCTCAGGATCTCCCCAGATTGAAAATGACATGAAGGCCCTTTCTATACAGGCAGGAAAATGTGGATTATTAATCCCACATTTTCCTGCCTGTGTAAACAGAGCCACATACTACATTACAGAGATAATCCAGGTCAAACCTGGCTTTTCTTTGCATAGCTCCTTCTGGCATCCTGGGTTTTGTAGTTTGATGATGTGCCAGCACACTTTGGCAGAGAAGGCTGTGACACCTTGTAAAAGTACAAACTCCAGAACTGTGTATGAAGGAGCTTAGCAAGGGAACCATGCAAAGGAATCTTCTTTACCTGTCCTTGAAATCTCAAGAACACTGTACTTTCCAGTCAAGTCTCAAGTCCTGCAACAAGGAAGGCACTTTAAAAAAACAAAAAACAAAAAACAAAAACACCAGCCTCTAGCCCAGTCTCAATTCTCTACCCTGATGTCCAGTCTCAAGTCCTAAAACAAAGAAGGCACTTAACAAAAACAAACTAACACCAGTCTGTAGTCCAATCCCAATCCCTACCCTCCAATCTCAAATCAAAAGAGTAGGAAGAAGAGAATAATTACCTTGCAGAGGGAGGCAGCCACAGGGGCGGCAGCAGGAGCGAGTTTGATCCGGGACTCACGTGTCAGCTCAGGCCTCCAGGTGTACAGGAAAGCAGCTCTCACCAGCCCTGCATGCCCGCGCGGGCCTGATCCAGGGCTCTCGCACCAGCTCAGGCCCCCGGGTGTGCAGGAAAGCAGCTCTCGCTGCCCCTGCACGCCTGTGTGTGCCTGATCGATGGCGCTCATGTCAGCTCAGGCCTCCAGGTGTGCAGGAAAGTGGCTCTCTCCGGCCCTGCATGCCCTCGCGGGCCAGATCCAGGGCACTCGCGCCAGCTCAGGCCTCCAGGCATGCAGGGATTCGAAAGATTCAATTCACCTGTTTTGGGCCAGGGTTACGGATCCGCAAATCTCTAATCCTTCCCAAGGATTCAAGGATTTGCAGATTCAGTTGGCCCATCCCTAATAAAAACATTTTAACCTGCGGTAGAAGGAGAGAAAGGACAATGTCATCCTAGCCTCCTTATGGAGGAAGTTCCAAAGTCCAGGAATAGCCAGGAAGAAGATCTCTGTTGTTCCTGCCAAATGAGCCTGAGTAGGTGGTGGGACAGAGAGAAGGGCCTCTCCAGTTGATTCTAGAGCTCTAATGTGCTCATGCAAGGAGATATACCGTCTTTCAAATAGCCTCAAGCCAAGCCGCATAGGGCTTTATAGGTCATCACCAACACTTTGAATTGTGCTCTGTTGCAGCAAGGGAGTTGTGTGCTCCCTGTAGGCAGCCCCAGTTAACAATCTGGATGCAGCTCTTTGGGCCAACTGAAATTTCTCAGCACTTTTCACAAGCGGCCTCATGCAGAGCACATTACAGTAATCCAAACAGGATGTAATCATGGAGTGTGCTACCGTGATTAAATCCAACTTCTCTAGGAATGGATGCAACTTTAACTATGCAAATATACTCTTAGTTATTTCTGAAAACTGGGCCTCAAGGCTCAGCAATGAATCCAGGAACAGCCTCAAACCATGAACCTGTGTTTCCCCACCTGTCACAGGCTGAATCCCTATTCCCAGATATGTCTTTTGACTGACCAAGACCACCTCTGTCTTGTCTGGATCAAGTTTCAATTTGTTCATCCTCATTCAATCCATTACAGCTGCCAGGCATAGTCGCATAGGAACATGTGGGGCGGCAATGTTTTGGGGGCGTCTAGACCTGTAGCCACACCCCCGCACACAGTGACCCTGCCCCTTGCACCATAGCCACACCCCTTCCCACCCACCCCTCCACGCACTCCAAGCTCTGCCATTGGCCAGGCACTAGTTTAGCAGTTAGGAATTAGGGGGAAAGGAGTGATAGAGCTGGATGCAGAATGAACCTGAGGTGGTTCCCTCTATTAAGGGCATTTCTCAGTTTGGGTGCTGCTACAGAGAAGGCTCTGTCCCCAGTAGCCATGTGCTGTATCTCATTTGTTAGTCACCTGGAGAAGTTCCTTTTCAGTGAAGCTTTTCCTCATCAATTACAACTTTATTCAAAAGGTGGAGGAAGGATGATCTTTGACAATTTATATTTTGGCCATTTACTCCATTCAAATTTAATAAGTAGGTGGTCTTTTGGATATAAAGAGGTTAAGCTGCAATAGATGGTATGTCAGACCTCGTTACAATTCATTTTCATGTGGGAAAAAATAAATTTAAGCATACAACTAGATGTTAATGGAATAAAGACATCAAGAAGCAGCACTGATTCCAGCACAAAAACAGTTCCTGCCAAATCACTCTTTGGGAAAACAGAACTTCCCAGTCCTCCCCGCTGTTAGTATACCTCTTATCAGCCCAAGGCAGAGCAACAAATGGCACCAACGCACCCACACTCAGCTGTATTTAGTACTCAAAGTTATTTTGGTACAAGTGATATAAAATTGGTTCAGCTGACAGTTACTCTGACAAGCAGCCCTCCCCTCTTTGTCAGTAAAAGATCTAATAGAAGTAAGAAAATTCAGCTACCCTAAAGGCAGCAGATCCTTGGGAGCTAAGCAGGGTCAGCACTGATTAGTACCTGGATGAGAGACCACCAACAAATACCAGGGGTTGTGGAGTAAATTTCAGAGGAAGGCACTGGCAACACCACCTCTGAGCATTCCTTGTCTAAGGTCATTTCCACACCACACTGTTATAGTGCTGCTATTCCACTTTCAACATCCTATGGAATCCTGGAGCTTGCAGTTTAGGGAGGGGCATTTATAATTCTCAGCCAGAGAGCTCTTTGGCCTTCATAAACTACAAATCCCAGAATTCCACAGGATGTTGAAAGTGGAATAATAGCATTATACCAGTACAGTGCGGAAATAGCTTAAGAAAACGCATTGATAATCATGAGGTCATCATAAGTTGACAATCAACTTGAAGGCACTACACACACACAACATTACTATCCATTCGATACTGCTTCATCACATCTCCAACTGGCTGGCTGGGAAGGCTGCCTCCCACTGCCTAACAGAGGACCAATCCTGACAATTATAAACATCCCAATTACTGTACTTCATTCTTTGAACACATATATCTCCAAGAAAGGAAGCGGAGCTTGAAGGCAACTCCATTTAGTTTGATCCCACCAGAAGCCTAGAATGGCAGAAATCATTTTCTTTCCTCTCCACATTTCCAGCTGCCAAGCAAGATCAAACAGTTCTTTTTAAGGCTCCCACTCTCCTCCCCCACATCCAATTTGTCTGATTTTCTGCCCACAAAGGACAAGCTGTTTTTCAGCATTCTTTACCATAAACTAGGTCTGAATTACTCATGCAGGCAATCTTTGTGTCTCATGCTCCTTCCAATTTGTACAAAAGATGCAACTGTAAGAGGCTGTCTTGCATAACTGAAATTGAAACATGTAATTAAATACTGATCTTCCAGACCTCATATTTCCTTCCCTCTACCCCTCCCCAAATGCACTCTCTCCTTGACCCTGCAGCTTCACTAGCTAGAAATAAGCAACCAACTTCTTACCCCCTCCCCCCGCTACATACCATTTTGCATTTGTGTATATAAATGGAGAAGAGAAGGAAATGAATGAATTAAAACACAAAAAATTGTATATAGGCATACCACAGTTAGCAAAGCTTCTGACAAAGAAGCTCCATTTTACAAATTTTTTTGCATTCCTCACCTCCCTTTCACTCCTTGTCCTCTTTCTAAGCTGGATGGTTTTTAGCAGCATTGGAACTGGGAAGTTGGTGAAGGAGAATCAGAAAAACTCTGTGTACTTTATCAGGTTGCAGCAGCACGTCTACAGTAAACAATGCAATAAAAGCTTGAGCTGAGAAAGAGTGAGATTATACTCTAGTCCAAGGCTTTCCAAATGGTGTGTCGCGACGTTAGTGTGTCGCCTGAAGTGTGTAGGTGTGGTACTTCCCTGGCCGAGAATGACCCCCCACTCAAGCCTCGGAAATTTATGTTATTATTTATAAATCATATATTTTATTTATTTATTTATTCATTATATTCTTTATAAATCATATATAAATCATATATCATATACACAACATATTTCATGAAAACTTTTCATTTATATTTTTAAAAATATAAATGAAAAGTTTTCGTGAAATATGTTGTGTCCCCATACAATTCGTTTACAATTTAAGTATGTGCCCATATCTCTTATAAGCGGTTAGTTTAACCTCTGGTTTGCTAGTAAAACTGAATTACTGTGTTGTGAAATGATGCATGTCTAAAAATAGTGTCACCAACAGGAAAAGTCTGGAAAGCTCCGCTTTAGTCAATCCTACCATAGCTACGTATGCCTGTCTACAGCAGGCAAGGTAAATGGCAGCAAGTCTCCAGAATCCCTTACTCAACATATGTGAACAGCCAAACAGAGAGGAAAAGGTAGTACAGGTAAGCCTGACTCGCCAGCTACCTTGTCATTTTTCAAAAAGTTTGCCCACCTTAATGGAAATTTTAGGTGGAAGCTGTTGAGTGGGGGGAGAAAAAGAAGAAATCACTGCAGGATGCATTTGGAATGAGGCCTTTAAGTGGTCTCTAGAAGGTTCAAAAGTGTATTTATTTACTTATGCAAGGCTTACCGGACTTCCTTATCTTCATTCACATGCACATATTGTTTAGTTCTGAATAAAAATTTTGCTGAAAAAAATGGAACTGCTTTATTACTACTACTATTACTATGCAGGAACCTGTTCTGATGTTTCCATGTAATTTCTTCCTCTGCCATCAAATTTTCTGATAAAGAACAAGAACACTTCTACTTTGTTAATGGATATACCAAAAAAAGTGGAATGTCTGAAAAAATTATGGTAGAAAGTGGGGATGGGGTAGCAGTGGGCAGTTTCCAAGCTATTTTGTAGAAGTATTTGGCTGCTACATTGCTGTTGGCCATTTTGTTTTTAAGCAGTTTAAATTTGTTCACATTGATTAGGCTCGCCTTTTTGTGGAACCTAGATGCAAATGATAGAAGTCCAGTTCAAATTTTTGAAAAACTAGCATTTTCTTGTGCTGTATGTACAAGTGGAGGAGAGTAGTCTATTAAAATGGCATGTTAATGCTTCTTATTTTTTTTTAATTTTTTAACGTAATTTTGGGGGGGTTAGTGACAGTACATGTTGAGAGCCAGCATGTGGTTTGAGCATTGGACTTTGACTCTAGAGACCAGAATTCAATTCCCCACTCAGCCATCAAAACATGACGTGTTATTATGGTATGACTTCTTTTAAAAAAGCAAGTTACTCTTTTTTAAAAAAAACAGAAGAAGTAAGGTCCACAGAATCTATCCTGGTGGTAGGGAATAGGGCTGCACAGAGTTCACAGAACCACACTTTGTCCACCACTGTGTTACACACACGTATGTGTATATGCACACAAAGGCAAGCACTAATCATACTAGGATACCGTACAAAGACAATCTCATATTATACTGTATTACTGTCTATGTTGAATCATGTTTGTGACATAGGCAAAATACCTTTTGAAATGCCAAGCCTGCATTTCATGATGGACAGGAGGTACCTACTTCAGTGCTCCAAAGGTGACTTGATCCTTGTGGTCTACAGCTGGGAAAAAAGGAAGCATATCAAATGCAGCAGGAATGTCTGTGATAGTACCGCAGTACTGAAGGGCTGAGAGCGATTGTTACCCTCGTGATTTGAGCAGCAATTGGTAACCCAGCCAAATAAAGGTTCCTAATTACCCATAGCCAGTCATGTTGTTTTAGCAGATAAGGCAGAAAATTCCACAGGTGCCTCTCTCCCTCCCTGGCAGTAAAAATAATTCTTGACACCTTTCTGTGCTTAATGGTAGGACCAGTCCTATACCAAGGTGTGTGTTTATACACACACACACTCTCTCTTAGTACATCAATCTAGATCTAATAAGGCCTTTCCTTGCAAGCCAATGGAAAATGTCCATTCGTATGGAATACAATGGTTTTCTTAAGTTCTACCTAAAAATTTGAAGCAAGATTCTCCATGCCCTCTCCATACCCTCCTTGTTTAACAAGGGCAGTCCCAATTAATCCTCCGCTTTTCTAGTTGTTTTTAAAATGTCCCACTTTCTCTCTCCTCCTCCCCTTTCCCCTCAGCTTACTTCAGATGCTGCAAACTGAGTTCAAAGTGCAATAGTAGTTTGCACTCAGTTAATTCAGCTGGGGGTGAGGGGGAGAGGAGAGAAAGCAGAACAGCCTTTCCTTTCCCAGTAGACTCCAGAAAAAACAAACTGCTGTGCCTTCTCCTAACTTGTGTGTTCTTCCTCATTAATAACTTTTGCCACCTCAACCACACTCTGATGTTGCTTTGGCCACATGTGTCTTGGTTTTCATCTGTGAAATGTTGGAGGGTTTGGAATCTACCACATAGATGTCTGCTCAACATCCAGCGTTGAGGGGAAGTGATAATTGCTAGGCCTCCTTCTCCCCCTCCCAGTCCTCACTGCGTACATTAAATTTATTCTGCATCCTCTCCTGAGCCTTCATGCTATGACCTATTTTGAAAAGCGTTTGACACCAGCCTGGGCAGAAGCAATTCTTAACAAGAGATGCCCTGTCTGTTGGCACATTCAGGAATGAAACCAAACATATGAACAGACTATTCATCCTTCAGTAGAGCAAAAGAATCACTCTTTTACTCGGAGGGTCACAACTACATGAGTTCCATTGCCATCTGCTTAATAAAAAATGGTTACTAAATGCAGGAGAAGGTTGAGGGTGGGAGTGAGAAATGAAAATTCTGCTTTAGATACAGCAGATGTCACTCTTGCTTTTAGGCCTTTAGAACAGGAAGACTGTTTGCTCACCCTGAAGATTTTATTTAAATTATTAATATCCTATTGCCATTAGGACATGTTGAGAATTGGTTAATATTCTCTATTGAGTCTACGATTTCAGCTCCAGTTAACTTCTTTCAAACCTCCCCACTCCAGCTCCTGTCTTCTCTGTCCAGTTTTATTGCTGAAAAATCTTCCATTTCTTAACATCACACATTGAGGAGAAGGAAGAAAGACAGAGGCATCATTTTTTTTTTGCCACGTGTCTGGGAAGAAAAGATCATCCAAATACATTCAGAAAACCTGTATATAGGGCAACAAAGCTCTCTGCCTCCAAGACATACTTGACGTGTGAATAATAGGCTAGGAAATTATTTTAAGGATCTGGCTTTGCTTTCAGTGCTAACTACAGATGCACCTGATAATCATGTAGTGCAAGATGTAATGGCAATGTAAATATCGTCCCCCTCCTGTGTTCTACCCTTCCTCCAAAAGTCAGTGGTACGCATGGAGGAGACAAAAGAGTCAATCAGAAATCTGGAGAAGGGGGGCCACTCCTGCCAACCCCAATGTCTTGGCAGGATGCCTCACAAGACGACCTTATGAAAGGAAGTACATGCTTGGGTAGCTACTTACATGTGTGATAATAGGGGTTCCCATTATCCAGGTAACAGAGCTGAAGGGAGATAGTTCTCCCTCCAGGCATACAAAGGGTTAATGAGTGCTGGGCTAGGTTACATTTTATTGGGGCTGAACATCACAGGTCATGAGAGATAGTTGCCCAATCAAGAGGAGAAAAGTGAGAATCTTCGAGATGCTTTGGTGAAGAAGTTTTTAAACGCTGCAGGGGACCACAAGGCAAGAGAAGAACAAAGGCCCTTTCCACATGTGGGAAAGGAACCGCGCAAAAACGGGACTCACTGGATTTCTTCAGCATCCGGGCGAGTCTGTCGGGATGAGGAGCAGTGCGAGCTCATCGCTCCACACTGCTCCAGCGTCCAAAATGGCGGCTTCCGGTTGGTGGAGGCTCTCCATGAACCAGAGAAGCTCGCCAGCCTAAAGCCCGCCCCTGGCAGATCTGCAGGCACGCACTAGTGCATGCCTGCAAATCTGCACCGGAGCACGGCGAGGGAGCGACACAGAGTTGTGCACTCTGTGCTTTTTAAATCTCTTAAAAGAGATTTTTAAAAAGAATGCTGCACGACCAGTTCCAGTCACTTCGAACCAGACTGAGGTGCGGAACTACAAAAAGTAGTCCACCCCAGTCCACTCCACGGTGCAGAAGACCTCCATCGGAGGTCGCTCTGCGCCATTTTAATAGCCCAGTGCGGAAAGGGCCAAAGACTTCCACCAGAGGAGGCATATCGCTGGTTGCAGATAGGTCCAGCTAGACCTCACCGCCCAACTCTTCCTCTGCATACCATCTAGAACCTGATCAATGATGTGAGTAGCTAGGATGTCTCTTAGGCACTTTCCACACGTGGTCGCGAAATCGCGTAGGGACGGTTCTGGCGGGTTTTATTTGTATCTGCGCAATTGCGGATTATATTTTCTAACGTTCCACACAACTCTAGCGTGTTCCGCACTAGCGTGTGTCTGCAGATCCACACTGTAATCGGATTTCATCTCCCACTCGCTTCCTAACCACGCCCACTTCGTCCGTGATTGGCCGGGGGTTTTAAAAAATGCGGCCGTGCGTCACTGCGCACGTGCGTGCTTGCGAATGCACGCACGCACGCACGCACGCAACGGCCCTTCGGTCCTCCCACAGTGTCCCGCCCTCCTTCTTCATCGCCATATCTAGGCCAGAAGAGGTGTTTTTCTGCTCGTGAGCGTGATTCCTGGCTATTTGGTGTGCCGGTTTCCTCATAGAGTTTGACCATGGACGGTGAGGTTATGGAGAGTGTGTTAAGTGCTCTTGCGCCCCTCATGACTGTCCTGGGCATAGTGGTGGACACCATGCAGAGGCAGTGGGCCCGTGACAGAGCAAGGAGGGAGATGCTCTACGAGGACAACGAGGGCGATTACGTGGATTATGCGGCCCTGATGAGAGGTCCCTCGCGCCGAGTCCCACGGCCCAGGAGATGGTGGGCCAGGCAGAGGATGAACCGGACCTGGTGGACCGAGGAGGTTCTGGCGAAGTGGGACGAGGATCAGTGGTTGTACCACTTCCGCATGACAAAGGCCACCCTCTTTGAGATCGCAGACCATCTGCGTCCACACCTGCAGGGAGCAGCACGGAGATGCGCCAACCCATCTCCGTGGAGGAGAGAGTGGCCGTCACGGTTTGGTGGTTGACATCCCCCCTGCTATACCGCAAGACGGCCAACACATTCGGTCTTGGGATCTCCACAGTGGCGGCCGTGGTGATTGAGGTTTGCCTGGCCATGGAGCAGGTGCTTCTGCCATCCACGGTGTGCCTGGGAGACTATCGGAGGGTGAGTACTTGGAAATCCAACCCCACTCTCCCACACTGCACCACTGCACGCTCTCCAGGCCTCATGGTTGCACTCTCTTGGCCATGAAACGAGAAGTACCTTGGCCAGCACTCAGCATTCGCCCCACTTCTGACAGGAGTGTACCAACGCGCCAGAGAACCCATCCCACACCTCCTGGAAGCATTGGGCATTAGACATCAGGGCCTTTCCTGCCCTGCGATTTCCCCTTTTCTCTTCTGCTCGCGCGTTTGCATCCTTTTAAAACTAGAAGCTTTTCATATGTTTTCTTCTCTTTCAGATCATGGATGGTTTCCACCAGATGGGGTTTCCGCAGTGTATTGGGGCGGTGGATGGGACGCACATTCCGGTGCGGCCCCCAAAGGGTAGAGGAGAGGAATTCATAAACAGGAAAAGTGCGTTCTCCATACTGCTCCAGGGCATGGTGGATCATGCCGGGAGATTTGTGGACATTGTCCTGGGGTACACGGGGAGAACGCATGACGCGTTTGTCTTCCGCCACTCTTCCCTTTGGCATGCCATGGAGGCGGGAAGATTTGTCCCGGAGAACCCAACCATCACCATTGCGGGTGTTGAGGTTGGCCCGCTGATCTTGGCTGACGCAGCATACCCCCTTTGTCGTTGGCTTATGAAGCCTTACGGTGGACAGCTTGACCCGCAGAAGACTGCATACAACAGAGTCTTCAATAGGTGCAGGAATGTGGTGGAGAGGGCGTTCGGAAGGCTGAAGGCGCGTTGGGGTTGCCTGTCTGCCCCACTGACTGTGAAAGAGCAAAACTACCTTCCGGTCATCGCGGCGTGCGTTGTTCTGCACAACATCTGCGAGTCCAAGGGTCATTTGCTACACCCTGATATCGAGCCCCCACCACCTGTAACCCTTCCACCTTGCGATGAGGACTTCCGTCCCCAGGCGTCCGCAAGGCGGATCAAAGAAGGGGAAAGGGTGAGGAGCGCAATCGCTAGCCTCATAGCCAGCGGCTGCGAATAGCGCCTTCTTCATGTTGCGGCTAGGCACATTTATGTCTTGGGTGGTTGTGCATGGTCTCCCTAGTTCTGTTTTGCTGTATTTCCAATCTCCTTGTTTACTAGGTTTGCAATGGCGCCATACCATGGCGAGCCACGTTCAAACATTTCCACCACGTTGTAGTTTTACCAATAAATCGTTAGACTGCAACATTGTCTGAAAATATTTATTGCGGTTATAAAACTGTGGAACACGAATATCAACAATGCAAACCGAACCTTAAAGCATTTTAGTGTGAATACTACTTCACATCCACAAAATGACAAAATTATTTTTAGCGTTGCGCTTGCGGTTTGGTCAATTTAACAATAGGTGTGGACATCTGTAGGTGTTCTTCATTGTAAATAGGTTGTGCATCTTACTCTGGCATTTGATGGCAGAATGATTGCAAATGTTCCTTCTTACGCAATGGCTCTTGCACCGTGTGCTGTGCCATGAGTAAGCACTTCCTATTTACATGCCCCTTTTTATTTATGTCTACAATAACATAAAAGAAACCCAGAACAAATGTGGCACCTTCTGACTGGAACACTGTCAAGTATCTTAATTCAACACAATCAGGCAAACTGGTTTTGTTTTATTGACAGGGTCAGATGTGCAACAATGGATCCAGTTATCTCAAATGACTGTAGAACTGAACCAATGACAAAAGCTCCTTCCCTTTGCCAGCATATTTCTGGTCAGGAAAACCAGCTTAATCAGTGTGATCACTGTTAAACTAACAACCAACAACAAACAAAAAAAACCAAACAACCCCCAAATTTTGAGCCCCAACCGGATGAAACATGGGATTGGTTTTTACGGGCTGTATGGTTCGCGGGTTTTTGCGGCGCACAACCTTCCGCGCCTCGGCTTGTTGGACCGATGATGTTGGGGTGGCTGTCGGGGCAATGCCCTGACTTCCCTCGGGCACTGTTGGCGCCGCAACTCCAGAGGCCCCACAAGTGCAAGCGGGCCCGCCACGCTTTTCGGCCACAGCAGCTATCCGCTGCATCGCGTCAGCACAGACGTTCAGGAGCGAGATAATTTGCTGTCGCTCCTGAGCGGCTGTGCTGGCATCCCTCTCATACAAACTCCTTCGCTGCTCTCTGTCCAGCCGCCGTTGGTCGCCGATAAAGTCCATAGTCGCCACCGCAGCGGTAAAGGTGTCGCTGCGGCTGGTGCTCCGGTCCCTGAACCGCGACATCCGGAGCCTGGACCTTGGAGACATCACTGCCGGGCTGCGCGCTGGAGCGGCGGCGGTTCCATTCCCCGCATCCTCCGAGGGGACTGGAAATGATCAGAAAGTAAAGTGTTAGCAATTGTGGGATGTTTATTCTTGGAAGTCTTTCTCTGGCAATTGACATTTTTGGTGGTCAAAAGGGTCCTGCCTTGTGCCTAGCTGGGATTGCCAATTGCGACGGTGTGCACCGGCGGGTGGCATGGGGGAATGAATCTTAGGTAAATTTCAGGGGCTGTTTGGATGGCGGCATCGGAAAAGCTCGTCGGATCCGATGACAACGCTCCTAACGCATCTGGCATTGCTGCTGGGGCTCCCATTGTTTAACGAGCTCACCTTGTTCCTGGTTAGATTTTTCCCCATTCCCTCCAAATTCCTGCCCCTGAGTTGTGCATGTATCGGGTTGGAAGAGGTAGGTGAGCGCACCACACAGAGTTGTACGGTTGCATGCATTGTGCCGTTGTTGTGTGTGTTCACCTGGGGATGAACTGGATTGCATGCTGCTCTCTCCCGGACCAGTGGCAACACAGGGCGCCGCGCTGTGGGCGTTCATCTCCACTGGGGTGGAAGGTCTTTCCTCGGCCCCTGGAAGGTGAAGAGCGGGGCAAGAAAAGTTAAATTCTTGGCAGATTTAACAGTCACTGGGTGGGATTTCTCACACGGGGTTTGCAGACTGTGGCTCACTTCTTAAAGCGAGAACAATGAAAATGTATGCCAGATAGAACCTTCCTTGTCTTTCAGGCTGCAGAAGGCTCTGGTGGTTACGGTGCATGAAAGCCCAGTGGACAATGGTTTAGAAATCACCCACTCTTCTGATCTGTGTTTGGAATTGGAGCCATAAAGTGAACTGCAGCCCAGAAATCAGTTGGTGGGGACACAAGATAGAACCTTCCTGGTCGGTCCCCCCCCACACTGACGTTGCAAGAGCCCTCTGGGAAGGGCCAAAAAATGATCCGCCCCTTCCTTTCTATTCTGTGAAGACTTTCCACTTTCATTGCTCTTGTGGGTGGCAAGAGCACAATGGGAAAAAAGGAAAGAAACCACATTTCAAAAGGCATAAGACAACTGGAATCCAAGTTACCTTATGCGCGCAACATGTGATGGCTCATAGGTACTCGGAAAACCTGCTTTTGAAGGGTTGGACTTGCTGCCGCCCATCCCTCAGGATCCAATTTGTGAAAATGGCCTCCCTCCCCCTTTGAATCATCCACTCATGACAAGGCAGTAAAATCCAGGCACTGCCCAGGCATTGCTGGCATGGCAGCCAAGGCTTTTGTCCGGGGCAATGGCGAATTGGGTTTAGCCCCCGCGTGTTGGACTGTCTCCCCCAGCACTCATCACCAAGGACCACTGTTGCGCCATGGCAATGTGACAATGGCCATGGGGATTGACTGCTGAAGAGGATAACACAGCAATGGCTTCTTGGCCCCTCCGCGATTGACCCAACCTACCATGCTGTTCCTCTCCCGAGGAGTTATCCTCGTTTCCCACGAACAGGTCCTCGCTGGACAACGCATCATCCCCTGGGAAGAAAAAGCAAGGCATAGGTTTGTGGGGGTTTAAACTTAGGGGAAAGAAAATGCGATGATAGTGAAAAACTGCGCACCTTCGCAAGCACGTGGGTGCGATGCTGTTGGAGGCTCCTCCTCAGCGATCCTAAGGCTGGACACAAGCCTGGGGGGGTTGGCGCTGCGTCCCCCCCAAAATTCTTGACAGCTCCTCGAAGTAGGGGCAGATGACTCTGCAGTTGCCGCTGCGCTTGTTTGCAGCTACGGCGCGGCGGTACAGCAACCGCATCCTTTTCGTCTTCGTCCTACACTCCTCCGCGGACCTTCTATGGCCCCTCTTAGCCAGTTCTCTGGCAATGTCCTCGAATATTTCAATGTTTCGGTAGCTGTCCTGGAGCTCAGCTTGGAACCTCTGTTCCCCCCAGATATCCATAAGGTCCCTCACCTCCGAGGGACGCCAAGCCACGCCCCTTCCGCGGCTTTTCTTTCTCCGAAATTCAAAATCAGTCTCCGGGCGACTGCCAGAGTCCTGCGGGCTGGACACAAGGCTATCCATGGTTTTTTGGTGAAAATAAACGCGCTAGAAGGCAGCCGGAGCCCAACCACAGCCTTTTCCACACTCAAAATGGCCGCCTCCTTGCAGGCACTGTGTGGCTCTGTGTGATCGCGCGATCGCGCGTGCGCAGTAGCGCTGGGAGACCCCCATTGGAGGACAGGGGAACTGCAGCCATTTTGTGGGTTTGAGAGAGAGGAGAGGAGGGTGTTTGTTTTGGAGCTGTGGAGATTGTTGGTTACTCTTTTGCCTTATTCTAAAAACTTTTCTGCCTTCTTTCTCTGCTCCCCCATTCTCTTCCCCCACCTCTACTCCTTTCACCACCTTTATCTCCCCTCTTGAACCCCCCTCCTTTCTCCTGCACCTTCACTTCCTCCTTTGCCCCTCTTTATATCCTCCTGGTGCGTTTGTTCTTTCAGTGGCTGGTGTGTTTGGTTTGTTTGTGCTGTTTGTGTTTTACCTGTGTGTTTGGGTGTGCTGTCTGTGTCTCCTGAGAGTGTCTGGGAGTTGTGTGTGCTCTGCTGCGTGTGGCTTGCTGTTGTGTCTGCGTGGTGAGTGCTGGGCGTGTCCTGCAGGTGTGTGAGGGTGTTGTTTGTGTGGTGAGTGTGCTGCAGGTGTTTTGTGTGGTGGTGTGGTTAGCTGTGTGTGTTGCGTGGGCGGGCAGAAGGGATGGAGAGGGAGGGCGCTCTTTGGAGCGACTTTGAAACCAGGGAGATGCTGTCCCTCGTCCGCTGGTGTGGTGGCCTCAATATGCTGATGCGCAGCACCAATGCCCCCAACAGGGAGTACTACGAGGCCATCGCACGGAGGCTGACCAGGGGCGGCTACGAAAGGACAGCCGCCCAGGTCAACTCAAAATTTAAGGTGGTCAAGGGCGCCTTCTACGACGCCATGAGGCGCTTCAACGGCCACCCCCCACGTGCCGCGAAGCCCCCCTTCTTCGGGCAAATGTTACGCCTGTGGGTCCATGCTGGGCGGCCTTCCTGGAGCGACAGGACCCGAGGGCACCGTAAGCACCTTTCCCACCCCCATACCTTTCGGGGACCTCGATCTCATTCGAACCATTGGGGTCCCCCCGCCGCTGAGGGGCAAGGGTGTAATGCTCCTCTGGTGCGCGGACTCAGCAAGAGTTCTGTTCTGCTTCCACAGGACGGAGAAGGCGTGGGTCGAGGGGACGCCACCAGGAGGATGTGGCGGCGGCAACATCGTCCGAAAGGGAAGGTAAGAATGTAACGCTCTCGGGAGAAGTTGCCAAAATTATTTTACTTTGGGTTCTGACTACTCAACAGGCGACATTTGCGCAAACAGTTGCAAAGTCAGAAAAGCTGTGGCAGGGTGTCAAGAAAGATGCCTGCGCCAACACCACCAGAGCAGACTTCCCCCCTCTAAAAAGTCATTTTTCTCCACTTTTCAGACCCGCAGGAACAGCGGATCAGTCCACCGCACTCCAGCCCTGAGAGAGAGGAAGGGGTGGAGCAGCACGAACCCTCCTCGTCCAGCCAGGAACGGCTGGAGATCGTCGTCGGGGAGGAAGTTGAGGTGGTGGCGGAGGAAGGTGAGCCAAATCTCAAAGTCCCACGTCCCTCATGCTTTGCTAGTGGAGGACCGAACACTCTGCATCACTCCTTCTCTTTCAGTTGCAGCTGGTGTCATGGAAGGTGGCAGCGCCAGCGAGGAGGGGTCGGTGGGGCGGATCCCGGGTCCATCCGCGGCAGGTAAGAAACCACACAATTCTTGTTTGGTGCCATCTGCAAATCGAAACCAAGATAGTCAACCACGCCCGCAATGTCTGATTTTTCATTTCTTGAAACTTCAACAGGGCCTCGACACCAGCGATGCCATCGCCTGTGCGGGCCGCGCTGGAACAGGTCAGGGAGTTGGAGAACTCCCTGAAGAAATTCTGTCGTTATCTTGCGGCCGGGTCAGGGGTGGCAGGACCGTCACAGCGCATGGAGGGTCTGGGAATGACGCTTCACATTTCTTTCCCTGCAGATGAATCTGCACAAAGGTCGATACTGGACCTGTCACAGGCCCTGGAGGGGCAGTACGGGGACATGAGGCGCTCCCTCAGGTCGCTCCGGGCAGAGCTGCGTCGGGGTGCGCGGCCACTGTGAGGGGGCATCTTGAGGGGAAAACCAATCTTGCGGGTTTTGTGAATATCTGTAAATAGTTATGTATGTATGTTTGGTTTTGAAACAGTTTTACACAATGATATTAAATTTTTTACATTTCTATTGTGATGGTTCTGTTTGCCTTTTTTGACCCCGCACCCCACATTCAACAAGCTGATTAGCGAGAAACCTTTGGGCCGGTTGCAGCCTCTTCCGAGCCACCTGCAGGGACGCGGTCGAGGTTCTTTCCCCCAGCTTTCTGGCCAGGTGTGCAGCTGGTGTCCACGCAGCGCCCGCAAAGAGAGGGCCCCCTTTAGGCGCTGCTGCCCCCATGGGCCGCCTCCCCTCCCCACCCCCCAGCAGGTGCTTGGGGAACCTTGGTGGCGGTTGCAGCCTCTTCCGAGCCACCTGCAGGGACGCGGTCGAGGTTCTTTCCCCCAGCTTTCTGGCCAGGTGTGCAGCTGGTGTCCACGCAGCGCCCGCAAAGAGAGGGCCCCCTTTAGGCGCTGCTGCCCCCATGGGCCGCCTCCCCTCCCCACCCCCCAGCAGGTGCTTGGGGAACCTTGGTGGCGGTTGCAGCCTCTTCCGAGCCACCTGCAGGGACGCGGTCGAGGTTCTTTCCCCCCAGCTTTCTGGCCAGGTGTGCAGCTGGTGTCCACGCAGCGCCCGCAAAGAGAGGGCCCCCTTTAGGCGCTGCTGCCCCCATGGGCCGCCTCCCCTCCCCACCCCCCACCAGGTGCTTGGGGAACCTTGGTGGCGGTTGCAGCCTCTTCCGAGCCACCTGCAGGGACGCGGTCGAGGTTCTTTCCCCCAGCTTTCTGGCCAGGTGTGCAGCTGGTGTCCACGCAGCGCCTGCAAAGAGAGGGCCCCCTTTAGGCGCTGCTGCCCCCATGGGCCGCCTCCCTCCCCACCCCCCAGCAGGTGCTTGGGGAACCTTGGTGGCGGTTGCAGCCTCTTCCGAGCCACCTGCAGGACGCGTCGAGGTTCTTTCCCCCCAGCTTCTGGCCAGGTGTGCAGCTGGTGTCCACGCAGCGCCTGCAAAGAGAGGGCCCCCTTTAGGCGCTGCTGCCCCCATGGGCCGCCTCCCATGAGCCTGGCAAGAGAGGACAGCATTTAGATGTGTTCCCGCTCCACCCGTCCTCGCAGCTTGCTCGCCAGAGTGCCTTGCGAGCTCCCTTTTAAAAACTGGGCCAGCACCACCCCCCACCCCCATCTGCACACATTTTGGCCCCCACTGCGCACCTGCCCCAGTTGCCTCCACGCTCAAGTCACATCAGGGCGACTGGCATGAGAGCCCCAGAGCACTGTTCCATAGCCAGGCGCCCCAGACTTGTTTTAAATGTAACAATTCGAAGAATAAGCAAAACGGGATATTTACAATTGGACCCCTGAACAGCCCCCACACTGCCCATGCTTTCATCTTGCTTCAATTCTGGGGCCCCCTCCCCCCTGGTGTGTCCACCCCGGCTTCCACAGCTGGAGACTGCTCCCGGGCTTTGTAGGCCCGAATTCCTCAGAAGAAAAGGGGATTTTGCATTACATATCCCTGGGCAGCCCCCCCCAAAAAGTCATGAGCGCCCCAAACCCATACCCGGGACCCCCGACCGCCAAGAGGCCCATGCGCTTGTGTCTCCATATGATTTGAACTGGTAAACATACTAATAAGTGGAATAACCCACGTACCTAAAATCCTCCCTCTTTTTCCTGTTCTTCGCCGCTTACCGAGTAAAACAAGATGGCGGCGTCCGGCTCCTTGTGGGGCGGGGCCAACCGCCGAGGCTCGTCACGCCCACGTCCCGCCCTCTGCGGCTCCCATGGGCGAATCAGTGCGTATCTGCGCTTCCACACACATCCGCAGGTGCGCACAAACCCGCATCTCGGGAAAAAAACCACATTTTTCAAGGTTTTCAAAAAGTGCGCACTTACGCAAGTTCGGACCGTGCCTATGCGGATTGACGTGTGGAAACAAAAAAATAAATGCGATCAAACGCACCACAAGGTGTGGAAGACCTCCATTGGAGGTCGCATTGATTCGTATTATATACCCGTGTGGAAAGGGCCTTAGACAGTCAAGTTAGGATTTCTGTTCTTTTGAAAGCTCTGGCTGATATGATGTAACTATCTGTAACTCGTAACTTCTAAGCAAGACCAGGGAAAGGAGCTTCCATGTACGTCAGATTTTCTGTTATTTATATTGCCTGTTCTTAGAATAAATCCTTTCCTTTAAAGAACTCTCTGCTTTCTTCATTCCCATGTGCTTGCCAGCAACATACGCAGATCGAATTTTTCTTTTTCAGAGAAGGAGGGGGAGGAAAGGGATCTCTAAACTTAGGGATAGTTGGCTCTCTTGTAGCATCCCATTGTGCTATTAAGATAGGGATTTTTTTTAATTCAGTGGGTGGTGGCAGCGTTTAATTAATGGAACCCGGGAAATTTTCATCTCCTATTTCAAGGGCAGAGGTCAATATTGAGTGGGAGAAGGGCCCTGGGTCCATGTCAACATAGCACAAAAAAAAAAGAAGGAAATGCATAACCATGAAACAGGACAGAAGTTTCTGTGTACTAATGTGGACATAAAAGCAAAAATATAGATAGGTACAAATGCAGAAAGTTCTGTATTACTATAATTTAAATAGAAATACAATACATAGAGAGGAAGACTATGTATGACTTGGGTCTCATTCACATTATATAATTATAGCACTACATTCCACTTTACCTGCCATGGTAACATCCTGTGGAATTCTGGGATTTTCAGTGTAGGGAGGGGCATTTAGAATTCTCAGCCAGAGTGCTTCTCTGGTGCCTCTGACCAGGATTTGATGGGATATTGCATGGTAGTTAAATTGGAATAATAGTTCCAAAACTGTGTAGTGTGAATGGGTCCCAGGTTACTAGTATGCCTGCTCAGTTTGCACTCTGGGTGTTGATGGGTCTAGGTTTTGTTCCCCCTATCATATCTTTGGATGGGTTTCCTGAAGCAATAAAGTCTGAGGATATTTACCTTATTATGACCATCAAGAATTGTTATTTGTAGCCACAAACTTACAGCACTAGCCCACTGTGCTCTTCTAGTATAAATAACAAATATTCTGAGTAAACATGATTAGGTAAACACGATTAGGACCAGACTATACCTTACTCTCAAAATATTCGGATTTGGCAAGAATAGTTCCAGTTAATCCTCTGTGGTCCTACTTTTCAGCTGCTTTTAAAACATCCTAGTTTCTCTCTCTTTCTCCTTTTGTCCTCTGCTTTCTTCAATGGCTACAGACTGAGGCCATTTCTACACTACACTGTTATAGTGCTATTATTCCACGTTTAGCATCTTGTGACATTCTGGGATTTGTAGTTTACTGAGGCCTAAGAGCTCTCTGGATGGAAATTCTAAATGCCCTTTCCTAAACTGCCAACCCTAAGATTCCATAGGACGTTGACAGTGGAATAATAGCACTGTAACATTGTAGTGTGGAAATGGCTTGAGTTCAAAGCACAAAGTCAATAAGGAGAAGATGAAAAGAGGGAGTGGAATCTTGCCCTTCTCAGTAGCTCAGGCATAAGCAAACTGCTGCAGCCTCTCCTAGCCTGTGTGTTCTTCTTTTGCAATGTTGGTCGTGCTTCAATGTCACTTGGCCATATATGTCCCAGTATTCAATGGTGGAATGTTGGAAAGCATGTATGTCTGGCTTCTAACCATTAAGAAATTCTTCATATGACACTTGTAAAACTCTGAAATCTCAGTCATAAAACTCACTTGAATACCCCTAGTTACTGAGCAACATCAGCTTTTCCAAATATAGAGAAGAGAAAATTAGGTTTGCCTTTGGCAATTTCAATAGATAGCAATATCATGTGTATTTCTATACCCCTTATCAGCTAAGTGCTCTCTAAGGCCCTTTTCGCATGGCATTCGCCATGTGAAAGGGCCTCTGGAGTGTCACGCAATTGCGAGGAGCCGTCCACATGACAAAAATGGTGCACGATTGCGCATCTCTCCATGGACCTGCGCGTACATGTGTGCGGAGCCTGCAGAGCTGCGGCGCTCATGCTTCTTTCCCCAGGCTGCGCTGTGGAAGGAAGAGGAGGAGCCCTCACACTGGCTGCTCGCTTGCAGGCAGCAGCTGCAAAGCTGAAGCAGCAGGGATGCCAGAGCCTCTTGCAAGAGGATGCTCACACAATCCCTGCACCCCAGCGCCAAGAAAAGGTAAGTTGCAGAAAGGGCCTAAGCGGTTTACAATGTGTTAACTAATTGCCCCCAACAAGCTGGGTACTCATTTTACCAACCTGCGGAAGGATGGAAGGCTGAGTCAACCTGGAGTCCGGCAGGATCAAACTCACAGCCTTGTGGCTTCAGTACCGGCGTTTAACCACTGCGCCACCAGGGAAACTTTGCTTATGTACAATAGCTGGAAAACTGTTTAAACATGTGATAGTCCTCAACTCTTAGTTGCAGATATCAGGGCTGGAAAGCAAATGTAGAAACCCACTTATAAGTCATAATTTATTTTATCACCGCCTGAAATGGTAGACATTTTACAGATATATGAGATTTTTGACTCTTCATTTATAAGTGTCTTCTTACTGTAGCAATATACAGACATTATATATGGTAATTCAGTGAAAATCTTATTCATACCACTTAATTTTTAAGCTTTTCTACAAGATAACATTTGACTACAGCAAAGGAATGCTGAGGCAAGGGGAGCAGTAAAGCTGCTGGTAATTATTAGGCCTCAAAAGCAAGCGGGGAGTGATTTGAGGAAGTGCAAAAAATAGATTTCTGCAAATAACTAATGGAAGCAGAGATGTAACTTGTTTCTGTGCTCTGGCAAGAGGATTATTTTTGTACAGAGAAAGTAAAATACATCATAATCACAGGAAAAGGACTTCTGTCTCTCCACAGAGGAAAAAATAGGCCGATTATTTTTAGGACAGTAGAGAGGCTTAAACATTAATAATAAAAGAGCTCGTGGTAAAGATTTTAAAGTGTTACAGTTAGGAAAAGGTCAAGTAAAGGGTCAATACCTTTTACTGTTTGGATTCATAAAGGAATATGAGAGATCTTCTTAAACTGCCTTCTCTAGGCCAGTGTGCCCATTGAAATAATGGAATTTCAACCCTTCACGGTCGACTTCTGAGAGAAATGCTGAACAGACAATCAAAGGGAGCATCCCTCACTTTCTCCATGTTTATACCAGCAGGATCAATAGCTGAGGACTAGCATCAGCAGATTTCATGCACTGGGGAATCTACTTTGCTATTTACAAGTACCCTGAGATTTACTAATTTAGCAGTGGCCAATATATAGGTGGTACACCACTTGTAGACCTCCAAGCCAGGGATTTTTGCTGTGATTTACCAGAAACCCACTAAGGCCCTTTCCACATCTTCTTCTGGTGCTGGGGTTCAGGGATCATGCAAGCAGCCTCTGGTGAGAGGCTCTCGCGTCTGGGGTCCTTTGGCTCCACACGAGCTGCCTGCTTGCGTGAGAGCCCTACCTTTTCCTTCTGCAGTGCAGCCTGGGACCTTCTCAGGCTGCGCTGGGGCAGGAAGCGTGACCGGCGCAGTTCCAGAGGCTCCACACACCAGGTAAGTGCGCTCAGGGCCTGGGAGGGATGCGCGATCACTCACCATTTTCAGCTTCTAGCTGAAAATTAAAAGGTGAGCAATCGACGCCTGCTGGCCCCTGGAGTGTCGCATGATTGTGAGTGCGTTGTGCAGATCGCTCCACACAATTGCGTGATGCTCCAGGCGCTCTTTTGCATGGAAAATGCCATGCGAAAAGGGCCTAAGACTAGAAAGGGCTATTGATCTACAGTAGACTGGAAGGGGTTTCTGACTTTATTGTATAGAAAGTCAGAAAACCCTTCCAGTCTACTGTAGATCACCCATAGAGCTACCATTAAATTCATCTACCTTTGGCTTGTCGCTGATCTATATGGCTGGGGCAGATAAGACAGAAGCTCTTTGAACAACTGAACATGCAGAGACCTCTTCCAACTTTTAAGGAAGGCCTTTTTGTATGTATTGTAACTTGAATTAAAGCATGTACACACAATGTTTTGAACTGTTTTATATTTGCCCTCTAGAGTTGTTTTGTTTGCTTGCCTTTGAAGGATATTATGGCATTTAGCTGCAGGATATGAGCCTCCTCAGCACTGCTGCTGGATAGGTTGTATTTACATTGCTAAATGTAAGATTGCACAGGACTATACTACTCTACAATACACAGTGAACCTTATAGAAAATCAAGATAATAGTCTCGGTTGTTGCAAGGGTTTTTTAATTATTGGATTTTTAAATATATGTACAAGAAGAGTGGGGAAGGGAGGGCAAGAAGAATACAGATATGAATATGGGCTAGGCAATTATGAAAGATAATTGTGGAAAGAGAAACATTCATTTATCTCCTATTGTTCAGGGGTCAGAAGATCTCACTCCTTTAGCTACTCATGAAGGTGTATTTTTATAGATATCATCTTCAACCAAATATGGTTTTGGCCCCAACCACTGCTGTTGACATCAGCTGAGGGAGAGAACAGAGCCCTGCCTTCCAGCCTTGCCTACGCATCCCTGCCCATGCCATCTGTGAATTATTCCTCTTGTTTTGGTGAAGGAAGAAGACAATTTTTGGTGCCTTCAGACATTCAGACATTTACAAAAGCTATCCAGAGTACTGAACCCTGTTCCTCCCAACAGATGCTGTATTTTGGAGAACTCTAAATTCAATATTAAAACCTCAAATGGATTCACTGGACCACAGACAAACTGCCACTGGAAGAGAGGAGCCTGCCCTGTGTACTTATAGTTCTGTAATGCAGGATTCAGATTGTGCAAGGTTGGTTTACATGAGGGGGAAGCAGCAGGTACAGAGTAAGTTTCCCTCTTCACACTTTCCTCTTAATATTTGGATGATGGGATAGGGTTTGAGCTATGACCAGGGCCGTCCCTACTATTAGGCAGGTGCGATAGCTGTCCCAGGAAACTGATTTGAGGTGCCATGAAAGAATAGCAAGTTGTTAAATCATTTAATTTATTATTGTGCTTGTATTACCAGGGATAGGGAGAAATCATTTGTGGGATTTCTCTTAGCAATAGCAATAGCATGTGTATTTCTATACTACTTATCAGCTAAGTGCTCTCTAAGCAGTTTACAATGTGTTAGCTAATTGCCCCCAACAAGCTAAGTACTCATTTTACTGACCTGCAGAAGGATGGAAGGCTGAGTTAACCTTGAGCCTGGCAGGATCAAACTCACAACCCTGAGGCTGCAATACCGGCATTTAACCCCCTGCACCACCAGGCTCTTACTTCTGTGCCAAAATAACTTGGCTAGGATTAATACTGTGCACCTTGAATTGCTCCACCTCTTGCACCAAATATCTTGGGCTCTTCCTTCCATTCTTGCTCTTTCCCTCACATGTTAACCGTGTGAGGCGATAATGCCTTGTCTGGCATGTGTATGACTAACTAGAAAATGGCTGGAAGGGGGCATTTTGTAGCACCTTGTAGCACCTTGTGTCTTCTATCACAAGCTGCTGGGGTGAAGGATGAGCTTCCAGCGGGGCATATAAGACTTTTCTTGTGGGGGAAGAGAGAACAAGACTAGAATCTCAAAACCACTTTCTCCCATGACAAAACCCGTTTGTTGTGATCACTTGCCATCAAGAATGTGAGACTTCAAAGATCCTTGGCATCAACTGCTTGCTCAGGTCTTACAAACACACGGGTCTGATTTCCTTGACTGAGTCTATCCACTTGCAGTGTGGTCTTCCTTTTTTCTTACTGCCTTCCATTTTACCAAGCAATATTGTCTTTTCCAGTGAATAATGTTGTCTCATGATATGTTCAAAATACAACAGCCTCAATTTAGTTATTATTGCTTACAGTGAGAGTTCAGGCTTGATTTGCTCATGGACCTTTTTTTTTTCTTTTTTCCTTTTTGGTAGTTGATGTTATCCATAGAATTCTTTCCCAGCACTACAATTTAAATAAGTTTATCTTCTTCCTCTCAGCTTTCTTCATTGTCTAACTTTCACAGTTGTATGTAGAAATCAGACATACCATGGCATGAATGATTCTGACTTTGGCCTTTAATGAAACCAATATAGCATCTAATATTTTCACACGTGTATTAAAAATGGAAAGTCTTGGTTTTGCTGCAGACAACAGTCTGTGAGATTCACATATAGCAGATTCTAAGTATGTAAAAAGGTTTTCTCTTTACCAAGACAAATTAATTCCTTTCATCAATCCATTTCAAATCCCTTCTGTCTAGATGTGTGTGTATGTACATAATATGTGTTCAGTTGTGTGTTTGTGTGAATGGATGGACACACAGACAGTTACAGACAATTGGATGCTTCAGGCTCAAGACAGCTGCTGAGGTAATTCAAGACTTTTTAATCATGCAAAGTTTTAGATCTATCTGGCTGGTTCATAAAACATTTTGATCCCTAGCAATCAGTAAGTGTGCTAAGATGCTGTTGCATGTGCCAAACTGTAAAGATAGCAATCTACAAGTTGTTACTGAAGGCTATAATGTGCTCATACTGCACATCATCAAGGTCTGCACATTACGAAGTTTCTAGTGCAAGTTTCCATGAGGGAAATGTGGTTGACCTGGAATAGGTGATAGTTCTGTGCAGATGTTTATGAAGTATAAAAATAAGTACATGGGGAAGGGGATTGGACTCTCATCTGCTCCAACTGATTGTATGTTCAGTGTCCCATTTTCCTATGAACACTATGCAGAATGTAATGTGCTTAAACTTTTGTTTGAAAGCCAGAGTGCTGTAGTGGTATGAGCATTGGGACTATGACCACAGAGAGCAGGCTTTGACTCCCTGCTGACCATGGAAACCCACTGGATGACCCTATGTGCATCAGTACCATCATCAGAAAACTCTGTGATAGGTTTGCCTTAGGGCCCCTGCCAGTCAGAAATTATCTGAAGGCACACAATAACATAAATCTTAGTTATAGTCAGGAAGAAAATTAACAGCAAATAACAGTGACTGAGATCCTGCATCACACGATGTGATGCATGGCTTTATGATGATGGAGCTACTTAACTGATAGGATATATAACCATGTTAGAGAATGTCAGTGATGCATCATGGGGCACCATGCAAGCTGTCCTGTTGTGCAACAGCGGCTCCCACCACATAGTGGAGTACCACAAAAGATGGGGGCGTTCTTCCAGTCAGGCACAGGTCACCCATGAGTCCCCACTGTCCTGCATTCTGGATTACCCATGGCTCTGTTGGGAGCCATTGCTCCTCTCTCCTCGCTCTGTCATTGTGCAAGCTCAGCCTGTCCTACAAAGTGCTGTACTATTGCACATTGTGACTGTTGCACAATGGCCACACTGTCCATACCTCTTGTGAAATAGTCCTGATGATACAGCTATGGCAACATTTCCTGCCTGCGAATATGACCATTGCACAATGCTGCAGTTCTAAATGCACAATCGTAAGTTGGTTTAGGACATCGTAAATTTCCAACAGGATGCCAGCCATTATTTTAATGGGTTACTTCTAAGCTTTAGTAAGACTCCCAGTTTGAGATTCTGGAGCATTGTTGCTAGTATGTGTAAACTCTCTTAAGCAAAGTTCTGTTTTTGTCCCTATGTTTGTCTCTGTCTCTGTTTCTGTCTTTCTGTGGGAGAGACAAGAGCATTATATATAGAAACCTGAAATGTCTGTTCAGAGCCATATGAATCTGCCAGAAAGAAAGGGGTTTTGCTGGGGTTTTCCTTGAACGATATTCTGAGACACAGATGATTAAGTTGATGCTAAGAGAGAACAGCCTAACAATTATTTTTGAAATCTGCCTGTCACCAAGTTAGTTACACAGAGTAGGAAAATGCAACAAATGACAGAGTATTCTTTCTACTATTCTGCCTTAACTTTGGAGATGCCTTTCAGTTCAGGAAATATCCTTTTAGCTCTAACATTTCACATGCAGCATGGACCCTGACAACAACTGAAAAATGCACCATGTGCGGCTATGCATCACCTTTTATTGTCCAAATGAGTTGTGGACCGTCATTTTTTTGTTTTTGTTTTTGGATACTTGCCTCTTCTCCCTTGCTGTGCTGTTTGTAGAAGAGGTCTACCTAGCTATCCAGCCTCTACTGAGCCAAATATAGAGAGAAGAAAAAAGTTTGGACCAAGAGGATCATTCTTGTATATAAATTAAACCTGTGCAAACAGCATTTTGAACTGAAGAGGGCCCCTGTCAGTCCCAGATAAGTACAATAGATTCTTTTAGATTTTATTTATGTTATTTATTTATTTTTCTTGGTTAAGAATCCCTGGCAAAAGTCAAATGAGAAGCCCTGATGACCAAAAACAAGTTTTAGCAAATCATAAACACACATCCTCCAACATTTCACAGATGAAAACCAGGACACGTGTGACCAGGCATTATCACCACACTATTATCAGAGTGTGGTGAAATGTTTGAAGTTATTAATGAGTTCGAATACACAAATTAGATGGTTTGCAGCAGTTTGCTTTCACTCCAACCCACAGAGAAGGGCAAGATTCCAGCCCCTCTCTGCTGCTCAGTTGAGTGCCAACTACTTTTGTGCTTTGAATTCAGTTGCTAGAAACTGAATTCAACTGAGGACAAGGGGGGAAGAGGGAAGGAGGAAAGAAAAATTGGAACAATTTAAAAGCAACTGACAAAGTGGAATGGCAGAGCCATTCCGAATCAGAGAAATGATAGGGTATGTACTCTGCAATCATGAGACATCCCTTCCTTGCTTAAAAACATGCAGTAGGACCCAATTTAAGGATGGATTCTATAATGCCCAACAAAGAGAACCTACTAATCCCTGCTCCAAGGCTCAGAAATGTTTAGTTTCTGAAAGAAAAATTTGGATGAGTTGCTGTTTTGTTTTTTTTTGTTTTGTTTTAAGCAATGGGTTACCACAGGCTGCATTGTACCAAGGAAGCTCTGACAGGCCTGACTGGATTCATTTGAGATTAGCACTTTGTTATGTCCCCTCCTTTCAGTCTGAATGTTAGCTTAGTACACTGAAACCTGTCTAGGTCACTTAAGGAAATGACAAAAATATTTCTCTTAAAAAACTAACTATGCACTTGACAAGCAAGCAAAGCAGAAATGTACTTGGAGCACTGAGGTCCAAAGAACTGAAATAGTTCAAGCAATAGAAAAATAAGAAACTAGAAGTCAAAGCCTCTCCCACTTATCCTACAATCCTTTATATTTGAGGTATCTGTGGCAGGAAAACAAAAATCTAAAATAAGAGCCATTACTTAGTAAGAGTGAGGGATGTTAGAAGGTAGCCGTCACAAAAGAAGGTCTAAAATCAAACTATTAGCTCAGCCAAAGACCAACTACAAAAGTAGAGTCGAAGGCTTTCACGGCCAGAATCCATTAGTTCTTGTGGGTTTTTCGGGCTTTGAGACCTCCCTCCAAGAACAAGGATTCAATACACACAATAGGACTATTATGCTAATTGCTTCCTCCCTTCTGGAGGAGGAGACTGGCATATATATTCTCCACTCCACTTCCATCTCACCATTTCTCTGAAGATGCCAGCCACAGATGCAGGCAAAACGTCAGGAGAAAATACAGCCAGAACATGGTCTCAAAGCCCAAAACTCCCACAAGAACCAACTACAAAAGGCTTCTCCTTTTCTGGAACTGGTTGGCTAGAACCAGTTGTCATTTGGCTCCTGTTCTCTCAAAACTTCTCCTCAGTGGACATTCAGGATCTTTATTATGTGACTGGAATGTTTTGGTACCTGTTCCCCCTCCCTTTCCTCTCAATATCTTTCCCCCTTTTAAACAACATTTTCTAAACTGGGATTGGCACACTCCAAAACATTTTGGCCTCTTCCAGAACTCCAGAGAGCCACTATAAGTGTCACAGCCACTATTGTGGGTAACTTGAAGTGATATTGCTTCATTCCAAGTTGTCTTTTTGGAACTTTTCAGGAGGCTTTCCTGCTGTTTTGGGGTGGAGGCCCCTGAGATAGCATTTTAAAATGGTTTGGGGCGGGGGGAAGAATGTTTCTTCTCCTATTTTTTTTTCTGTGTGGGGTTTGGGCTTTATGGCTTAGAAGCAGTAAATAGGGCCACACTGGGCCACTCCAGAGGGTCACATTTGGTCTGGACACAATACAGTTTCCACCTCAATTCAGACAATAAGCCGGATGATGTAGCGCCTGTCATTTCTGAATGTTTGTACAGCACTAGGAAATGTTAGTTACAAGATATATCACTGTACAAGATATACCACTTTATATTTTGTAACTAACATTTGTAGTAACAGCAGAGAGGAAGGTGCAGTCCATAAGCTATGTGCATCTTCTGAAGCCCCCGACCAATCTCCAAATTTTCCAGACCCCTCCCCACTTTTTTAAAAAATGGGTAATTTTGATACACTAGGGCAAAACTCTTCATAGTTCACATACCAAACATCATTTCCACTCTAAGCTATTGTCTTTTCACTACAATAACATTTTTTAAAAGGCTGTCACACCTATATATTTGGAGAAGAAAGTGCTCATATCTCCATGGCAACATATATCTACCACAATGGGAAGAAAACAGAACGTCTCATTGTGGTTGTCTGATTAAAATGGGCCTATTTGTTTGAACAAAAGGAAAAAGTGGAGAGATGAAGAGAAAAGAAACCTTCCCCCCTTTTCACAGTAACTGAATAACAACAAAATCGAGGGATGATGTGTCAGTGGGACTGTGTGTTGTTAAAAGATCTCTCCAGAAACCTCCAAAAGGAAGGTGAATTCTTCATTGGAATTCAATGCACTACTCTGCAGGCAAGGAAATCTGCCAAGAATATTAATAAAAGGCACCATGACACATTTATGCTGTCAATATGGCAGTGATATCTCACTTAAAATCAATGTGGATTTCAGGGTCCATTGTGTTCCTTGCATCCACTTCTTCCCATTAGAAACTGTAAGGTGACACAAATTAACAGGGAGATGTGCCTGAGAAATGGAAATGTTCTGACCCAAAGGAGTCAGAAAACTCCTGTTTTCTCCCTTTCACACATGTGTTTTGTTGAGAAGAAAGGAGTAGCATGCTGTGTTTCATGTGTCATTGTTCAATTGTCTGAATTATAACAGTGGTCAGTAATATTGTTCCTCTGTTTCACAGAGTAATTTATGGAAAGGTTTGCTACCTAACTGCAAAGCACTTTAACTAATTTGGGTATCTCTGGAGGAGGTTGTGCTTTTCATGTTTCTTGATGGACTGATTGGTACATGTTGGGCTTCTTCTTGCAGATGATGATGATGATGATGATTTTGGTAATAGGCTAAAAACACACAAAAATCATATGACATTGTTTGCCCAATTAGGCGGCATCTCTCACCTTAATATAAACCAGGAATGGATGCCACGCAGCTCTCCAGATATAGTTGGACTGCAGCCTCCACAAGCCCTAGCCAGCATAGTCGATGGTGACACATGCTGGGAATGGCAGTCTAACTACTTTTAGAAGTCTGTGTGACTTTCACCTCTGATACAAAGAGTTCCTGGAGGCTTTTGGTTTCCCTTTCCCTAGCCCAAACACACTGGAAGTGACTTCTTTTCCCTTGTTCTTTTCCTCCTTCAAAGTTCACTTCCAACTCTATAGAGATTGTTAGACTGACAGATAATCAATAGATATTGTTATCTATAAGTGGCCCATAGAAAAGCTATCCAGAGATGGCCCTGCTGTTTGTAAAGCTTTGAAAGTTATTTTTAAAGTAAATAGTTCTGGGGTTGAGAGTCCCCGAAAGCTGTTGCTGTAGCTACAGTTTTGAACAGCAACTCTTTTTTGTTTCTAAATAACATGGTTGCATTTTAGTTACTTTAACAAATTTTATGTGAGAACCTGCTGGCCTATGAAATGAAAAACAGTCTCTCCATATCCACCTTCTTGTCTCCTTGACACTTGCAAAAAAGCACAAGGCAGCACTACCAGCTAGCACTTGAACCATGATCTCTCTATCTCAATCCACTGAGGCAACACCTCCACCGTTGTATATAGATGTTATAGTTGCACCACAAAAGGAAGTTATGCCTCGCTAAGTTGGAATCATAATGTGGTTATACTTTAATTGTTGGAAAAATGAATTGATTATGAGCAACCAGTTATTAGCAATTAGCCACTTCCACTTCCAAGCTCCATTCTGTTCAATAGATTGAAGCGATCACTTCAGGCTGCTGATTGTGGTTGATAGCAATGACACCACCTTGGCTCTTCTTCCTGAGCTACCTAACCATTGTCCTTTCTTGGAAGGAGCTTCATGCACTACACAGCTTACCTTGTGCCACCTATGTTAGCCTACTACCCTGAGTGTCAGGAGTCCTCCATGTTTGTTGTTTTAGGATAGCAGTAGCCTGGGGAAATAGTGATAGTAGGCTGTTAACTTTCCCAGGTGCCAACCATTCCTTCCGGCTGGAATTTCAAAGGAACCATTTGGCATGATGACGTTCGTCCTTTTACAACTATCTCAGGAGAAACTTGCTGTTTAAGTGTAAGGCGGGGGGAAAGCATTCCATTCTCGAGCTTTAACGTCTGATAGACAGTATCATTCACTATGTTTCAATAAATCTTCTACTAAAGTTTATTGCTACGTTTGAGGGTGAATCTGTTCCTGACAGAAAGCTCGAGAATTTTTTTTTTCCCTAAAATGCATCAAGTAGTGGATCAGTTAATTACTGAAGAAGAACGAGGATCTGCAGAATCTGATGGAACTGCAGAGACCGAAGCGTCCATGGATACCAAGGCAAATTTACCGCTGAGCGAGGCTATGAAAACCCCCACAAGCGGCCAAACCTGGGTCTGGGGAGAGAAGCCGCTTATGTCGGTAAGACAACGCAGAAGGGCTGCTAGATGGGACACATCAGCCAAAGACCTTTCCTTTCTGGCGGAAATGGCACGAATGGAAACAGAACTGGAGAGAAAAGATGAGGAGATACTCGAACTCAAGACCATGTTACGTGAGATGAGCATCCGTCCCTCGCAGACATTGAGAACACCAGCACGCGAACCACGAGCGGCTGTGCCAGCGGCAGGCACCCCTGGTCCGCCCCAGCAACCAGCAGGGCAAGCTCCAGCGCCACCGCTACTCAGAAACGTGGGAGACCTGAAAGCGTCCTTCAACGGGAAGGGTGAGAAACTCTCTTTCTTTATGACTATGGCAAATAATTTCATGGTCGATCATGGCCACCTCTTTCGGGATGATGCAGCCCGAATTAGATACCTCAGCCAGAGAATGAAAGGACTGGCAGCTGACTGGGTAGCGAACCTATATGACACCCGCGCCCCCGAAACCGAAAATCTGCAGCTCTTCATGAACCATTTGCGTGAACGGTTTGAAGACCCCCATCTACTAGAAAAAACTAAATATCAACTAAAACAAATGAAACAAGGCAGGAACGACGTGGGAACATATTCACGTGAATTTAGAAACCTGGCCACCAAAGTGCAGTGGAATGATGAGATTCTTATCGAGTTATACAAAGATGGACTAGATCCTGATATCTTACACGGGTGCCTAATGCAGGCCAACCCACAAACCCTGCTAGGTTGGATCAGACTAGCTACTGAAGTGGAGGGTATAACCCACACTGTTCAGTTGAACCGACAACGACAAGACTTAACAAAACGACAACCTCGCCGTCCCACCTTCCTCAATGTTGAGGAACGAAACAAACGCCTCCGTTTGGGCATGTGTTTCACCTGTGGGAAACCGGGTCACCTTGCCAACAACTGCACCAGTAACCAAGCCACGGTGGGGACTAAAGGAGCACGAGCAGACCCCAGGAATAAAGAATCTACACGTCAGACAACGGCCATCAAACAACCGCTCAGACGCACTCATAAGGACCCTGCAGCAGCGACAGGAGACTCCGCTCCCGACGGTGAAACCTCTTCTTCGTATTCCTCGGACACAGATGGGGATTCTGAACCCGACGGTGGGGGTTTTAAAACCGCGGGAACAGCTGTAAGTACTCCTAAAATTCCCCATTTCTATACCACGGTTACGATTACTGGCGGAGATGGGACCTGCATGTACATAGGGCACTAAATTTACTCTGGCTGCTCCAGAAGTTTGTTACACCCCAAATTGGCCAAGCCCTTAAAACTCTATATGAGCCTTTGGAACGCCCCATCAAGTTAACTCAAATGGATGGGACCTCAATGACTGGAGGAGCAATAAGCGAAATCACCATGCCCATCTCATTTCAAATGGACCAAAATAATTATAGCATGCGGTTCCTAGTTCCCAAGGCGGTGCAGTTCAAATTGGTCTTGGGAATGGGACTGGCTGTTAAATTAATCCCCAAATAGACTGGACCGCTGGCACTCTATCCTCTTCCGAGGAAAGGGCTTCTCTATTGGCCATGAAGAATTGCAACAAATTCCTTCGCACTACCGTGATTTACAGAAGGCCTTTCATCAAGAGGGGGGACTAAAAAAATTCCCCCCCCACACTGAATTTGACTGTAAATTGGAATTGATTGCGGACCTCGCTGCCTAAACCAAAAATCTCCCCCATGAGCCAGCAAGAACTCCTTGCCCTCAAAAAGTTCCTTAAAAAAAATTTTCTCGTGGTTTTATCAAGCCTTCTACAGCCCCTACGGCGAGTCCTGTCTTCTTCCGAAAGAGAAAAGATCCGGAGCGGATCCGAGGCTGATAGTTAACTACTCTGCTATTAACCAGGTTATCTCTTCCAATTGTTATCCCATTCCCCTGATACGGACCTTTTTTAGCCCATCTTGTTCAAGGAAAATATTTCACTAAGCTTGATCTTAAAGAAGCATTTCATAGGATTCGGATGGACCCAGACTCTGAATGGCTCACCACCTTTGCAACCCCACTGGGGAATTTTAAATGGACGGTTCTCCCCTTTGGATTACAATCTGGCCCATTTGTGTTTTCAGATGTTTTTGAACACCATTTTCCACGACTTATTGTATCAGGGGGTTCTGATTTATTTGGATGACATTTTAATTTATGCAGACTCCATGGAATCTCATGTATCTTTGGGTTTCGGGAAGTGTTTCGACGGCTGGGGGGTAATAACCTCGTATTAATCTGTCTAAGTGCCAATTTGACACCCAAACCTTTGATTACTTGGGTTATGGGGTTAAAAAATTTTACTTAAAAGGGGACCCTTCGAAAATTAACTCTATTTTGCAATGGCCCGTCCCCAAAACTTTGAAGCAACTGCAGCAATTTCTTGGCTTTGCAAACTTTTACCGGAACTTTATCGAGGATTTTGCGGGGCCATAGCGCTTCCGCTTATTAACCTGTTACGGAAACCTAAAGGCGAATCTACATGTAAGTCGCACAAACTTCGTTGGTCCCCTGAATGTCAGTCGGCGTTTGAACATTTGAAATCTAAATTCACTACAGAGCCATTGCTACTTTTCCCCCACAGTGCTAAGCAATTCATTGTGCAAACAGATGCTTCTGACTTTGCCATGGCCGCTGTTCTTTTGCAACATGACTCTTTAGGGAGCACTCAAGCCTTGTGCTTTCATTTCAAAGAAATTTTCTCATCAACAAGCTAATTGGCCTATTTGGGAGAAAGAAGCCAAGGCTATTCATTTTGCGCTGACCACTTGGCGACATTTCCTTTAAGGGGGCCCAAAACCCCCCTTTTAAGTCTGGACTGATCATAGAAATTTGCAAGCCTTGCAGTCGGTTAAGAAACTCTCCCCTAAGCAGGCGAGATGGGCTGAATTTTTCCCCGAGGTTCCGGTTTAAAATTGTTTTCAAACCTGGCCGTTCCAACCAATTCGGACCCTCTATCTCGCCCCCTTTCCCCCTTTTGAGGGACCTTTTGCTCGTCCCCCCCCTCCAAAGCCTTATTTCCTGCCTCCTCCCTGGCTTCTCAAGTAACTACTCGCACATTAGCAAAAACAAGGCTTTCTGCCTCCTCCCTCTGTGACTCCGCTCTCCGCGATGCTATCGTTCATGCAGCGCATGCCGACTCATGGCTCCCGGCAAATAAGGACAAAATTGAGTGGGTTGACAATCTCCCTTTCTATGGCACCAAGGTCTACGTCCCCCCTGCTGCCCGTGAGCATGTACTTCATCGTCATCACGATTCCAAACCTGCTGGACATTTTGGGTTTTTGAAGACATTGCATGCGATTCGCCGCCTTTTTTGGTGGCCTGGACTAAACTCCTCCGTGCAAACTTACATTAAACAGTGTGCTACTTGCAACGTTTCTAAATCGCCCACATCTAAGCCTCAAGGGCTCCTACAACCTCTGCCTGCTCCTTGTAGCCCCTGGTCGGTTATCGCATGGGATTTTATCGTCTCTCTCCCTCTTCACATGGCTTTCATGTTATTTGGGTTGTTACTGATCACTTTTCCAAGCAATGTCATTTTGTTCCTCTAAAGAAAGTACCCAATGCTGAACGACTTGCTGACCTATTCGTTCATCATGTATGGAAACTTCACGGACTACCTTCGGTGATCATTTCGGACAGGGATCCAATTTTCACTTCCAAGTTTTGGACCTGCCTCTTGAAAACCCTGGGAATCACTCAGAAACTCAGCAGTGCTTATCACCCCCAAACAGATGGCCAATCTGAGCGTGCTAACAAATCTCTTGAACAATTTCTTAGGTGCTTTGTTTCTGAAAACCAGAACGATTGGGTTTCGCTTCTCCCGTTTGCTGAGTTTGCTGTAAACCATGCTGTTCATGCTTCTACTGGAAACCCCCGTTTGAAATAGTTTACGGCTTTCTTCCTTCTCCTTTCCCCCCCCTCACCCTCCCTTCCTCTGCTCCTCCTTCTGTTTCTGCTTGGGTCTCTAAATTTTCGGGCATTTGGCAATCCGTTTCGGATGCTATAGCATCTGCAAAAGCTTCTCACAAACGCTTTGCCGACCGCAAACGGCAGCCTAACCCCTCTTACAAACCCGGGGATCTGGTCTTTCTTTCCTCTAAGCACATTTCGTCTACTTCTCCTTCTAAAAAACTTTCCCCTCGATTTCTCGGTCCTTTTCCTGTGAAAAGAGCTATTAACGATGTTTCTTTTGAACTGGATCTCCCTTCTTCCCTCAAGGCAATTCATCCTGTCTTTCATTCCAGTTTGCTGAAGAGAGCCCCTTCGCTGGATTCTTCGCCGACTGATGTTCCTCAACGCCCCGATTGACTTTGTTATTACTGCATGGGTTTCTTGTATTTCTGTTGTTCTGTAATATTTTACTTGTTTTGCGTATCTATATGTATATGAATTTTTTTTTTTTAAAAAAAAAAAGTGGGGCAGGATGTCAGGAGTCCTCCATGTTTGTTGTTTTAGGATAGCAGTAGCCTGGGGAAATAGTGATAGTAGGCTGTTAACTTTCCCAGGTGCCAACCATTCCTTCCGGCTGGAATTTCAAAGGAACCTTTTGGCATGATGACGTTCGTCCTTTTACAACTATCTCAGGAGAAACTTGCTGTTTAAGTGTAAGGCGGGGGAAAGCATTCCATTCTCGAGCTTTAACGTCTGATAGACAGTATCATTCACTATGTTTCAATAAATCTTCTACTAAAGTTTATTGCTACGTTTGAGGGTGAATCTGTTCCTGACACTGAGGCTCATTGAAGGATATTGTTCCATCAACGCTGTTAAAAAACATGCAATGAAAGAGTGCCATCTTGTCCTGAGACAGAAAAATATATAAAGCCAGCCCTCCAGCCACTTGTGTAGCTGTTATCCTCAGCAAGGTTGAATTAGCCATCGAGGGCCACAAGTACAGCCAGTCATGGGAGAAGCAACTGTGTCAGCCTGGGAAATTTTACTGTCTGAAGCAAAAGACAAGACTGTATCCGCTGTCTGATTCTGAAAGATATTCAGGCTGCCATCCCATACCCATTTACTCGAGTGTAAGCCTTACTGAACTGCTTGGGGTGTACTTCTATGCAGCCATGCAGAAGACTGCCTAAAAACTGAAACAAAAAGAATGCTTATTCTTCAGAGCCCTGGTAGTGCAGTGGTTAAATGCCGGTACTGCAGCCACAACGTTGTGAGTTCAATCCTGCCGGGCTCCAGGTTGACTCAGCCCTCCATCCTTCCATTGTCAGTAAAATGAGTACCCAGCTTGTTGGGGGAAATTAGCTAAACACATTGTAAAATGCTCAGGGAATGCTTTGCACTGATAAGCGGTATAAAAATGTAACTGCTATTGCTATTGCCATTCATATCCAGTCAAAGTTTCTGCAGTCATTAATTTACTAATATATAAAAACCAAAGTTTGTTTGTTTGTGTCAGGCAAAGACCTCATATGATTGGCTGTGTGAGGTGAAGATTGATTGGCTACCTGAGAAGATTCTATGGAATCCTTGGGTTTGCAGTTTATTTTTTTTTAATTAATTTTTATTGAAATTTTTAATGAAAAAAACAATAAAAAACCCTCCCCATTTCCAGACATCAATTTCCCAACTGAATCTGAGTTTAACATTCCATTCCATATAAATGTTCCAGTCCATACATTATCTCTATTTTATAACAAACGTAAACTATTACTTTTATCTTATATGTAACTATTTACATTTTATCTTTTACCACCTCATTTTGTATTCCTCCTTTCTTACAGCCTTTCTTTCTTTCCCCCTATTTCATTCTTTTATCCAATTCAATACCTCTCGCCATTCTCTTTCAAAGCCCTGTACTGGCTTATTTTTAAGTGAAAAAGTTAACTTTTCTGTCGCTACCATCTCCAGGACTCTGAATTTCCATTCTCTTATATCAATATATTTTCCTTCTTTCCAATGTTGAGCATAAGTCAATCTTGCTGCAGTTATTATATATAACAATGTCTTTTGATGAGATCTTATTTCTCTTTGTTGCCCTAACATATTCAACAAATAAAGTTCTGGCTTAATTTCAAAGTTTAAACCATACATTCTTTGAATTTCATCATGTATTTCTTTCCAAAACTTTTTTACTATTTTGCAGGTCCACCACATATGAAAAAGATCCCTCTTTCTCATCACATTTCCAACATTTTCCATTCCAATTTCTTGTTATTTTTTTCAGTTTTACAGGCATCATGTACCATCTATATAACATTTTATAAAAAATTTCTCTTAAATTCACACTTGGTGTAAATTTTACACCTGTCTTTCATGCCGTCACCCATGTATCCAACTCAATTGGATGTCCTATATTTTGAGCCCATCTAACTATGTTATTTTTAACAATTTCTGGTTCCATCTCTCTTTGTAACAATATTTTGTAAAATCTGGAAATTCTCTTTTTCTGGTCCCCTTTCATCAATACATCCAATTCGTTTTCATTTCTTTCAAACTTGTATAATTTTTGATCCATTTTAAATCTCTCTTTTATTTGTCTCCATGGGAACCGGTTAATTTCATGGCCTTGCTCTTTTAATTCTTCTTCTGTACTCATTCTTAACTTTGTATCATCCTTTTTCAATAGCTCTTGATACATCAATAATTTTCCCTGCTTTGTTGGAGCAATATTAAATGCTTCTTGGGGTGAGGTCCACATCAGAAGTCCTCTATAAAATTTGTGTTTTATTTGTATCCACACTTTCAATACAGACTTTCGGATACAATGATTGTTAAAGTCTTTGTTCACCTTTACTTTATCATAGCATAAGTATCCATGCCAACCAAATCTATTTTCTATTCCTTCCACTTCTTTTATTGTTGTGTTCTCTACTTGAATCCAGTCTTTTATTGTTTCTAAGCAGCATGCTTGATAATATATTTTCAGCAATGGCACATCAAAACCTCCTCTCTCCTTTGCATCTTGCAATGTTTTAAATCTTACTCTTGGTTTCTTGCCTTGCCAGATAAACTTCCATAGCCCTTTTTCCCATTCTTTAAAGATCTTTTTTTCTCCTACAATTGGCAAATTTTGGAACAGGAACGTTACCTTAGGCAATAGGGGCATTTAAAAAGCATTTATTCTTCCTAACAGAGATAAATTCATATTTGTCCATTTTTCCATTTTGCTTTGAATCTCCTTCCATGTCTTCTCGTAATTGTTATCAAATAATTCTTGATTTTTATTTGTTATATTTATTCCTAAATATTTTATTTTCTTTACTATTTGATATCCTGATCTCTTTTCCAAATTTTCTTGTTCTTTTTTTGATATATTTAACGTCATCATCTTCATTTTTTTCTTTATTTATATCCTGCTATTTGTCCATATTTTTGCAAGATTTCCTTCAACCTATGTATTGAATCTTGTGGTTCCTCAAGAAATATTATTACATCATCTGCAAAGGCTTTGTACTTTATCTCCTTCCTTTTTGTTTTTAATCCTTTTATTTGTGGATCTTCATTTATTACCAGCAGTAATACCTCTAAAACTGCTATAAATAATAACGGTGATAACAGGCATCCCTGCCGTACCCCCTTCTTTATTTCAAAACTTTGTGTTTTATCTCCATTTATTATTAACTTTGCTGATTGATCCCAATATATCTTCTCCAAACAATTGCAGAATACTTCTCCCAGGCCATATTCTCTGAAAGTATAATGCATAAAATTCCAGGAAACATTATCAAATGCTTTTTCAGCATCCAATGAGATGATAGGTATCTTCTTCCCTGGATTTTTATCATAATATTCAATTGTATTTAATAAAGTTCTAATATTGTTCTTCATTTGTCTGCCCGGGAGAAAACCAGTTTGTCCTTCCTGTATTTTATCCTGTATTGCATGTCTAGTCACTTAGCCAATTTCATTGCCCATATTTTATAGTCTACATTCAACAGAGAGATTGGCCTATCGTTCTTTATTTCCCTCTTATCTCTGTCTTCTTTAGATATTACCACTATATTTGCTTCTCCCCATGACAGTGGTTTCCCTTCCTTCTCAATTTCATGTAAAGTTGTCTGATATGGAAGTATTATTTCTTTTGTAAATCTTTTATAGTACAATGCCGTAAATCCATCAGGTCCTGGTGCGTCATCCATTTTCAGCTCTTTTATTGCCTCTTCTATTTCAACTGTTGTTGTTTTTTTATTTAATTGTTCCTGTTTCTCTGCTGATATTTTTGGAATTTCTATAGTTTTTACAAATTCCTTCCATTTTTCTTCTATTCGATATTGAGGATTTTTTTCCTGTAACAGTTTTTCAAAGTATTCTTTAAATTTCTGTTTTATTTTCTCTTGCTGTGTAATTTTCTTCTTCCCATTCTTCAGTTCAGCTATTGTGTTTCTTTCTCTCTTCTTCTTTAACCTGTACACAAGCCATTTCTCAATCTTGTTTGCCTGCTCAAACTGGGTTACTTTTAATTGTTTCATCTTCTCTATTTCTTCTTGTAAATTCATCCTTATCTTTTGTTGTATTATCTTTATTTCTGCTTATATTGATTTTTCCTCTGGATTTTCCCTACATTCTTTTTCTTTTTCTTGAAGTTGTGATCAATTCTTGATATTCCTTTTGCTTTTTCTTATTTTGAATTTGTCTTTTTTGAATGAAGAAACCTCTCATCACTGCTTTGGATGCATCCCAGATCATCTTCATTTTCATATCCTCCTTTACATTTTCCCTGAAGTAATTTTTCAAAGTTTCTTTTGCCTGTTGTATCACCTCTTCATCATTTAAAAGATTATCATTCAATCTCCATTGAAATTGTTTTGTGGTTTCTTGTATTTGCATCATCATTGGATGGTGATCAGAAATAATCTTTGGCAATATTTCTGTCTTCTTTATCTCTGTTAAAAATTGTTTCGACACCGTTATCATATCTATTCTTGACCAAGATTGGTACACTTTAGAGAAATATGTATAATCCTTTTCGTTTGGGTAAAAGAGTCTCCATACGTCCATTACTGCTATTTCCTCACACATCTCAAAAAAAGTATTTGGAAGTTTCCCTCTTTGTCCTTTTTTCGTAGTTGATTTCCTGTCCATTTCCACATCAATAAGGCCATTCCAGTCTCCCGCTAATATCTAATTCTCATATTCATATTCAGATATTTTCTCTTTCATTTTTTAATAAAATCTTCCTTTATTCTCATTTGGGGCATACACTCCAATCAGTAACATTTTTCTTCCATTTTTTTTCAAGTTCTACTCCTAATAATCTTCCTTCCTCATCTTCTATTATTTTCTTTGCAGGGATATTTTTATCAATATATATTGCCACTCCTCATTTTTTCTTTTTATTTAGTGAGGTAAAACATTGGCCTAATTTTGAGTTATATAAATACTTATCTTGATTTTTCTTTATATGTGTCTCTAATAATATTGTTATTTTTGGGGTCTTAGTCTTTCTATTTGATGAAAAATCTGTCTTCTTTTCACTTGTGAGTTTATTCCTCATACATTCCAGGTTACTAACTTCATACTGTTTTTACTGTCTTACTTTCTTTTCTTGTTTTTCTCTTCTGGTTCTACCGGTTTAGGGAGGGGCCTTTAGAACTCTCAGCCAGAGAGCTCTTGGGCCTGGCCAGTTGCTATGGAGATGAAGCCTAGCAGAAAGGAGGAGGGCAATGTATTTCCCTCAGGAACCCAACCTCTGTATGTTAATAACTCTGAATACAGATTGGACTGAAGAATATGGAGGAAAGGTACTGGACAAGACAGTTTGAGGAATTAGGGACACAGGATCTCAAATCTTTCTAACAAGCATTACCTATGAGAAAAATAAAATCCCAGGCAATGCCAGGTATATATGCTAGTCATCACTAAATCAGAACCCTGAATCATCTAAGATAGGCTTGGGCAATGGCATTGTGGGCGGAGGCAAAATTCACCTTTGTACCCACTCCAGTGAGCAACATGGTACCTCTCTAATGAACTGGAAGGGATGTCATTTCACTACTGGTTTAATTTTCAGCTGAAAATCAGCCGTTTCTTCAGGTGGGTTTTGATGGTGAGGAGGGCACTACCCAAACTGCTGCATTTAAAGATCATTTAGTGATAAGATGATGATGATGATGATGATGATGATGATGATGATATTAAAGAGCCACAGAAAAATCCCCCAACCTTCAGGAATCTTTCAAGACAAATGTCTTCTAATATCTCTGCGCTGCTTCTTTTTTTGCTTTCTTAAGTTACTCCTCCAATCCTTTTGTTTCTTCCCTACATACACCTTCAATCACCATCCATTAAACAAGAAATTAGAATTACTCTTTTCTCCACAAAAGCACATTTATAGAAAAATGCTGGTTAGGCCCTGTGACCAGATCCAGTGGTGCACAGGGTAGGATTGAGCCACCATTTTTGATTAAGAAGGAGGAGGAAAACTTGGCAAAAATCTAATAAACTTCCAATCCTTTCTCACCTTTGACTATGCTGGCTACGGCTGATTGGGACTGCAGACCAACAACACTCAGAGGACAATAAGCTGCCCTTCCATTTCATCATAAACTCAGTTCTCCCAATAAGTCCCCCAGTAGTTTAGCTTCCAAAGATATGTGCAGCCTTCTGGAAACAAACAGCAAGAGAAGTCTACTGCCTGCAACACATATACGGTAGTATGTTTGTAAGCTGCCAGAATTATTTTGCTGGCTGGGTTTGAAAGCTGAATGCAAAGCTAGATGAACTTTGGTCTGATTCTATAAGGATCTTCCTTCTCAGCTACTTTAGCCTGGAGAAGAGAAGATGAAGAGGTGACATGAAAAATATGTTTAAATATTTGGAGAGATGTCATACTGAAGATGAGGTAAGCTTATTTTCTGCTGCTCCAGACACTAGAACATGGAGCAATGGCTTCAAACTACAGGAAAAGAGATTCTACCTAAACATTAGGAAGTACTTCCTGACAGCAAAAGCTGTTTGACAGTGGAACATCTGTCTCTGGAGTCTCCTTCTTTGGGGATTTTTAAACAGAGGCTGGCAGATGGCCATCTGTTGGGAATGCTTTGATTGTGTGTTTCTGCACAGCAGGGGATTGGACTGGATGGCCCTTTTGGTTGATTCTCAGACTCTATGATTCTGTACTCTTAGGTCCTGAGTATACAGCTGGACTTATTGGGAAGTAGTTTGCAGCCAGTAACTTTCTAGTAAACAGAGCTTGGAAAAGTAAGTGAAACTCCCAGAATCCTTTCCTGGCCACCACACCCAGAATTCCCTCAGCCACTAGCCATAGTAGGTGGAAGAATTCTGGGAACTATGGTGTAAACAAGTGACTCTTTCACACTCTGCCACCAAATCAATGAAAGGGATATCTCATGCCCACTCAGGGAAAGCTGTTTGAGACTCTGACTTTTGAGAAAGTTCTTTTTTTTCAAGAGGTCAGCTTTTGCCTTCAGATGTTTCAAGTTCCTCTCCCCATAAGTCTAGCCAGTATGCCCAATGGTCAGGGATGATGGAGTCCAAACATCTGGAGGAGGGACTCAGGTTGGAAAGATTACAACGTGTCATTCTTGTTTTGATCCATTTCAGGGTTCTGTTCTGTGTTCTGTTCAATTTACAGAGAAATGGCATGACATGAGCTTTCATTTCACATCCATCTTTATTTCAAATGGTGCTCTTGTCTAGTATAGATTCTCTACAAAGAGGATCACATTACATAATTCATGATGTGTGTGCCTCAATGACGTTGGCAGCTAATCCAGTTTAATCCCACACTTTTTTTTTTTTTTTTGAAGAGCTGCATTTGAAACAAAATCAGTTGGGTACATTTTCAGGTCAGATTTTAATGGATGGGAGTCCATCATCCTCCCCACTCCCATAATCACATTACATGTTGCATCAGTCCAGAAGACTGCAGACCAAGGCCCTTTCCACACCTTACCTTTTTCCTGCACTGGGGTGTAGGGATCGTGTAAGCAGCCTCTGGTGAGAGGCTCTTGCGTCCCTGCTGTTTTAGCTCCGCACAAGCTGCCTGCTCGCGTGAGAGCCCCGCCTCTTCCTTCTGCAGTGCAGCCTGGGAGTTTCCCAGGCTGCACTGGGGCAGGAAGCGCAACTGTTCTGGAGGCTCTGCACGCCAGGTAAGTGCATGCGGGGCCTGGGAGTAATGCACGGTCGCACACCATTTTCGGCTTCCAGCCAAAAATGAAAAGGTGCGCAATCGGGACCTGCCGGCCCCTGGAGCATTGTGCGATTGTGAGTCTGTTGTGCAGATCACTCCTCACAATCGCATGATGATTCAGGTGCCCTTTCACATGGCAAATGCCATGCGGAAAGCCCCTTAATCATGAAGTATGGAGATCAAAGATTAGGGCTGAATAAATTGCTAACAAGCTGCCAGTATGCTTGATTCTTGAATTTCAGGTTTCTCACTGTGGGCCTATGGTTGGAAAGGCAAAGTTAGTGTTCCAGATTGTTGAGAGGTTTTTTTTTTTTTTTTTTGGTGATAGTGCACTGGGTTTCCATTTCAATGTTCAAGAGGGCTTTGACTTTCTCTCTCTCTCTTTCTTCCTTCCTTTCTTTCTTTCTTTCTTTCTTTCTTTCTTTCTTTCTTTCCTTCTTTCTTTCTTTCCTTCCTTCCTTCCTTTCTTCTCTCTTTCTTAAATGTATAGTGCACCGTTATACAACAATGTGCCCAAGCTAGCAATCCAACAAAAATAACAAAAAATTTATCTGTCTTTGCCAGTGGGACCCATAACTCATTGCGACATTGTGGTAAATGCCTCAAAATTTAACAGACTGTTTTTAAAATTTATCAGAGTTGCAGTGCAGAGTTTAAAGTCAAAATTCCACAAAGAGGCTCAATTGTTTCAGTTTCAAATCAACCCCCCCCCCAGAAATTAAAAATAGAAGGCACACTAAAACCAAAGCAGGGGGCGGGGGCAGCCATAACTTATGAAGAAATTGTGTTGGAGGCTACATTTTTTTTAAACATCCAAATTTCTGTGGCCACTTTCAAGCTGAAATTCAAAACACAGTTCCCTCAAAGTAAGGGGCCATAATAAATAGAGATTAATTTTTAAGTGGTAGAAAACTGGAAATTGCTATCTGTTAAGATTCCAGAGACATGGGGTGAGAAGGGGTAGGAACATAGGAGAAGTCTAAGGTACTGGTTCTAAGAATCCTAGGGTTAAAAAAGAGTGGGAAAATGAAAGGGCTCTTTGAAGTATTGCTGGTAAGATTCCTAAAATTAAAAAAAAAGGGGTGGGAATTGAAGGTCTTGTGGAAATTGTTGGAAGTGAGTATAAGAGACAGACCTGGGCAATGCTGGTTTCAGTTTAGCTGTAGGGCTAGCTGAGGCACTGATATGACAACTCCTGAGGTTAAAAGAAATAGTGGGGAAATGATAACTGACTGTCTGAGGCACAGCTGATAAGATTCCCCATGTAAAAACAGGAAGCAGTGGGAAAATAGGAGGCCACATAGAATCCTTTTGGGATATTGAGATGGCATCAAAGCCTAGGCATCCATCTTCACATATCCCCTATTTGTACCAAGCTCACTAGCTCAACATGTATTTGTGTGTGTGTTGTGCTTGCCTCAAAAAGCCAGGAGTCAGAGGAGAACACTGGAGAAAGAAATACAATTGGCTCCATGGTACCATTTGCAACAGAGCAGTGAATAGAGGGCCAGTTTCACGACTTGACGAGCTTGTTGTTGTTGTTGTTGTTGTTGTTGTAGAAGCCCTAGTAGCAGCCATGCTGGGCTTGGAGAAAAACCTCCCCATGGACTGATGTGCAGCCTTCCATATGCATAGGAACTGGTAAAATCTCCCCATTGCTCCCTTGTGCCCATTTCCACTAACACCTGGTCAAAAAAGCCCAACTCCAACCCTTGCCTTCTTCGCCTTTGTAACATCACAAAGTCCTATTCCACTGGCATCACAAGGAAACTGCCAGGAATGAGATGCTGCTGACCTGGCAACCCTATTGGTGGGTGATTTCTGGCCAATGACTGTTAGATGTTCCCTTTGGAACAGGCATAGCTCAATGGCAGAACACATGCTTTCCTTGCAAAAGACCCTGTGATCAGTTCCTAGAGTCTTCAGCTAGGGCTGGAAGAAGTCCTTTCTAAAACGCCAGCTGCCAGATGACTTAGAAGGCTCATGGTAACACAGAGTCTGATGTGTTGCTCACCTTAACTTACCTGCCAATATTATTTGGGGTTTTAAATGGAGGAATGGGAGGCGAAATGCATTTGCTATCTTGATACAAATACAATAAATACATTCAGTCACTTTTATGCCAGCAGGTTCTTCATTTCTTGACACAATCTGGGCTTGCCCTACCACTAAGCAAAATCAGGCAGCAGATTTGAGGTATTACAAAAAGGCAACAGATGATTAGTAATGCATAATTATTGTGTTTTTACTGCCAGGAAGATGGAGAGAGTTGTTAGGGGGATTTTTTGCCTCAAATGCTGTAATAATTTGGTTGTTCCTGGGTACCGTGCACCACGACCTGGGGTAGAGAAGGGGTAGATTTTCTGCTGTGCCTCAGGCAGCAAAATGTCGTGGGCTGGGCCTGGATGTGATTATTTTCATAAAGCAACCAACTCAGGATAAAATTTTGAGCCTATTTGCATTTCAGATACTCCTGCCCATGCATACCTTAAAAAAATTGTTCAAGAAATTAGATGTAGTAGTTGCCCCTTCTATGGAGCATTGAAAACTTTCCTTGGGTGTTCAGAATCATGTGAATAACTTTTCCATGGAATGGAAAAGCAGGCCCACTCCTGTTGTGGCCTCACCCCTCAAATCATATCCCTATGCCCCTGAAATAATGTCCTTCCCTCCCTTAGAGTACTGGCAGACAGTATATATAACAGAAGCCTCACAGATATTTTAGAATAAAGCTTCCAAGTTAAACTTCCAGTGTACACACTGAATGGTCAGACAGAAAGTTTCCCTCCCTATCCACTGCTGGATTTCCAAGACATAGACAAAAGCAGTGTGCTTTATCATCACCAACACTTTCAAGGCATTCCTGCCAGTATCCTGTTCACTTTCCTTTTTATTGCATCATGCAGTCTGTGTTACCCATGTTTTTATGAGGCAGTTTTCATGGATGACTAATTCCCTTTCTCCTAGTGAAGTCCCCACAGCGAAGCCCTTTGGGAAACTAATGCTATTTTGATTATTTCCACTTTTAGTTGCCCCTCAGATGTCTATTAAGGTACTGACTAATATACATTCCAATCTGAGGTTGGTTAACTGGTATGACCTTTTTAAAAGAATTTTCTGAATCCTCTCACCCAGGAAGATTTGCTCTTGCATCCCACAATTTTATAATATCTTACTTAACCTCTCCTAATAAATGCTAGACAAGCTGTTCCAAATGTCTCCTTCTGAAAAATGACAGAATGCCTGAGGAGACAGCATTCATATCATGTGCCTTCACAAGAATATTAAAATAGTCTGCTCTGTTGTGCTTACTTGGTCTCATCGTTTCTCTCTTATTTCTTCTCACTTCTCTCACTCATTTATCTCTTAGTGTTAGAATATAGAATAAAGAGAGATTCGGCTTGTAAGAGTGTAAAATATCAGCAGGGAAGAGGAATCTTGTTTATTATGACCTGCCCTATCATTAAGCTAAAGTGGGGCTCAGGATAATATTTTGCCTGGATAATCTTTTTTCTCTGCTAGAACTGCATCTATTCACAGTCATCTAATACAGCTGTTTTGAATGATCATGGGACTATATATTCTCATTCATGGCCATCTCCGCACTACACTGTTATATATCTTTTCAGCCTCAAACCCCAGAATTCCACAGGATGTTGAAAGTGGAATAATAGCACTATAACAGTGTAAGGCAGAAATGACCCATGAGAGGAGAATGGTGGCCGCTCAATAAATACACATCACACAAAAAGCCAGCCAGAATACACATAGACACACAGGCCCTTTTCGCACGCAACTTTGAACGCGAAATGGCCACGGGAGTGACATGGAATCACGAAGATGGTTCTGCATGATGTTCTTGTGATTGCATGTTGCTCCTGTAGCGATCCTGTGGCAATTGCACATTATATCATTTTCGGCTCTTTGCTGAAAATGATGTGTGATTGCATGTTCCTCCCGTGTCCCTCCCGCCCTTACCCTGCGTGTGGAACATCAGGAAGCACAGCCATCATGTTTCTGCCCTCAGCACAGCCTCGGAAAGTATCTGGCTGCACTGCGGAAGGAAGGAGTGGAGCTATCGCGCTTCCTTCCATCCAGCACGGAGCTGGTGCGGAGGGAAGCACAGGGGACGTGATTCTCTCCTGGACGAGGCTTTTCGCACAATCCCTGCGTGACACCAGCAGCACCAGGTAAGGTGTGAAAAGGGCCATAGACAGGCAAAACGTATTCCATACAGGCCTCCTCCAGTAAAATTCAACATATGTGCATAAGAAAAATGCACAGTGGTGCTGGAGAAAAGACTCAGCAGCTGGTAATGCAGGGGTTGGCAACTGTGGCCTTCCAAGTGATATTGGACAGCATCTGCCACTACACCACACCATTGGCTATGTTGGCTATTGCTGGGAATTGCAGTCCAAGAACATCTGGAGAGCCCCATGTTCTCTACCTCTGTCCCTGCAGGGGCCTTATGGTGCCGCTTCCTCTTGAAAGTGCCAAGTATCTGTCAGGCAGAAGAAGGGGAAGCAAGTACCAGAGTTCACACTTCTATCTTCCTGAATGAGACTGACAGCACTTTAAACTTTGGCAGGTGGGGGTGAGAAATGCTTCCACACTTTGATTTCTGGAATTTGAAAGTATTCTAGATTATGCTGAGATTCTTACACAGCTATTCAGGAAAAACAAACAAACAAACAAACAAACTGTAACAACCACCAGCACAAGCCAGAAAATGCTTGAACACTAAAAGCTGTATTGTGGAAGCATTTTCTCCAGTTGCTGTGGGAAGAGAGATGGGATCCTCACCAGTGGTGCAGTTGTCAGGCCTCATCAGGACAGTCCCTATCACAATGCCTCCTCCTCCCCCCTCATGAGTGCCAAAAAAGCAGGTGGCTGTGTTGGCTTATGTACAAAAGATGTCTTGCAGTTTTCTTTTCCACCAGGAGCAGGTCTTTTACAAAGCTAAGGACTCATGTTCATTCAAGACCCAAGCCACTGCAAACAACTTTGGGCTACAACAGGGTTAGCACATAACCATGTATTATTGCTGGGATAATCTATCTTCTCTTTGGCTATGGTGAGGATTGCATCCAAAATTAGAGGAAACAGTTGAGTCCAAGGGGGTTGGCAGATGATATCATAGTCCTGGCTAATCAGAAAGTCCTGGGACTTCACCCCAGTAAGCCCTGGTTCAATACAGCATTGATGTCTGGAATGCCATTGAATTCAGGAAGTGAAGCACGGGTGGGCACAGCGTGGCCTGTTGCCTATGTTCTTCCTTTGGCTTCCAGTACCCCCTTTGTGGCTCCTGAATCTTTCCATCAGTCCTGCAAAGTCCTCCAATTCTTCAAGTTTATTTATTTTTTTTAAAAGGCACAATTTTCACGGAATTTTTGTCCCCAAAGCACACACAAGTCCTTCACAAATGCATGAAAATACCCCCCCCACAAGCACTGCAGAATCCTGTACAACTCCCAAATACCTCTGTTTTCTTCTGTAATCCTTCTTCAGTGTTATTCACTGTTACTATTAAGAGGAACTAGAGAGCAAAACAAAGGTGTTCAGGCTTGCTGTGTATGACCCAAGGTGACCAGTGTCTGGGGAAGGAAGATTACCATACACTAGTTACCCACTCCTCCTATAGAGTATGATGCAATCAGATTGCAGGCTTCTAAGATCTACAGTTGGCCCTCTGGGTTAGGGGCACAGGACCCCTGCAAAAAATAGAAAAATTACAAATATCAAAGTATGTGTGTATGTCTGTGGGAAGGGGGCTGAGGCATGGTGGGGAAAATGGCACCCAGAGTCCAAACCAGGTCAGAGAAAGGAGAGGGAAGGGGGGTGGGTTGGCATGGTGTCCCTATGCTTCCTCTCTCATGCCCATCTCCTTCCTTGGGTGTGAAGAGGTATCAGGAGAGGTTTGTGGTGCTAAGAAATTGGGTTGCAAGCTGTCCCTAGTTGGCGAGGCAGTGGATGGTGGTGGTGGAGGAGGAGGACCAGAGGTGGGTTTTTAAAGAACTTCATGGCCTGATTGGAGCTGCCAAGGGGATAGGTTCCTCCCGGAAAAGAAGCACCTGAAGTCGAGGTGCAGAGGTTGGAGAAACTCACAAATAATCAAATCCATGAAAATTAAATCTGGACATGTGGAGGGCCAGCAGGAGCAAAATAGTTGAGATCTGGGTGGGACATATTCTTACAATGGTGAAACAAGAGTGCCTAGAATTCAATCCAGAAATTATTTTTAATACCAGAACTGACCTCACAGTCCTGTCATACAAAAATCCATTTCCCTATTCCTTCCTTCCCTGCCCTGCCCCTCTCCATTCTCCTATCCAGCATTTGGCTAAGACTCAGCAAACCAGGTAATATGGCCATCCAGAGCCAGTGCCAGGTGGGTGGGGAGGGAGGGAAGCATTCTAATGAATAAACAGGAAACAAAGTGTGCCTATAGCAACTTCAATGGATCCTGCCATTTCCCCTAGGTCATGCGTCCCTGTACAGATTTTCCTCCAGCACCTTTGACACACAGGGCTTTTCTGCACCACATCATTATAGTGCTGTTATTCCACTGTCAACATCTTGTGGAATTCTGGGATTTGTAGTTTACTGAGGCCAAAGAGCTCTCTGGCTGAGAATTCTAAAGGCCCCTCCCCAAACTGCAAACCCCAGGATACCATAGGGTGTTGAAAGTGGAATAATAGCACTATGGCCATTTCCGCACGAGACTGTTATAGCATTATGATTCCACCTTCAACATCCTACGCAATTCTGGGGTTTGCAGGTTCGGGAGGGGCCGGCTGGCCCCTCCCAACTCTAAACCCCAGGATAGGATGTTGAAAGTGGAATCACAGTGCTATAACAGTCTCGTGCGGAAATGGCCTATAACAGGGTAGTGTGGAAAAGCACACAGTGGCCTTATCCAGCCCTGCCACTATTGCTGGAACTTGTTCGAGGCTCACTGTCAGCCCTTGGGGGATTTTCCAGGTCCTGTGGGGCTCCTTGTGGCTGCTGCTGTACTCTGTGTTTTCCACAAGTAGCATGGTGGGCCCAAGTGTTTGCATCTAACTTCTCTCTCCCTAGTTTCCTCTTTTCACTCTGGTCAGATGCATGTGTTACCACGGTTATGATATGTCTGGTGAGAGCACTAGATATCGCTTGATATCAAATAATTTGGCCTTTACTTGACCTTTCTCTGCCACTCTACTCCACATGTTTGCAGAAGTCCACCGGACAAGCACATATTAGGCGCGGCCGTTAATGGTTGTACATTCCAAACCTCATTCAGGCAGGCAACTTAAGCCTCCCCGATACTTCAGGGAACACCTTCTTGCAAACCGGCCTTGCTCAGCGCGAATCTTTACAAAGATGCACGGCTAAGTGCCGAGCCATTCCTTTATGTTGGGCTATTTGCATACTGGCCATACTATTGTCATCAAGCGCTAAGCTCATCATGTAAAATCTGACCTTTTCCAACGCCTTTGTCCAGCTACAAATTTCCTTTGTTCTCACCGAGCATGGCATGGCCTGTAGGTAAAATCAACCCTATAAAAGGTCCCCATTTTCAAAGACTCCTCAGATCGCCTTGGACTTCCATCTAGCCTTGCTGTCGGTTTGTCCAGTGAGTTCCCCTCAGCAAGCCACGCTAAGTTTCTTCCCCTGCAACCTCCACTTCTCTCCAGGACTACGAGACCAGGTGTCGTATTACCCACTCTCCCAAAAACTCTCCATTTCTATTTCTTAGTTAGCTGTGCGCATGTGTTGTCTTATTCATTGTTTGTCCTTTAATAAAGCTATCATTTTTGTTACTTTAAAACTTGTCTGGCCACTCTTCTGACCTGACGCTGTAGACATAGGGTTAAAGATCCTAGCTAAAGTTACCCTGCCTCTCGTTAGCTTAAGAGAGTGCGCGAGTAATTTCCCCATCTTGTGTTGTTGTTTGGTTATTTGGGCGCCCCTCCTTGGACCCCCAACATACAGAGTAACACATGGATCCATATCTCCAAGCCAGTTGCTGCTGTTCCAGACCTCCAGGAGCAGATCTTTTGTATAGCTGAGGAATCCCAGTTCCCCATTCAAGCCCAAGCTTGAATGCGTTACAAAAGTAACAGTAGAACCTCACTGCAATAAATTCTTGCCAGAAAGCTCCATCTCCCACTTGCTGTATAGAGCAGCTACTATGAGGGTTGCATCAAAATGTCAGAAAAAGCAGAGAATCCCAGGGAGGGTGACAGGTGATGCAATTGTCCCTGCTAATGTAAAAGTCCCACCATTTTGTGTGGCCTGGCTGTGCTACACTACTGAGTCCCACCCCGTGATGTAAGGTAAAATTTACCCAATTCAATGCAGAGAACATGTGGGGAAGGGAAGGTGGATAAAATCCTAATTGTTTAGAGCAGTGGTTCTTAACCTTTTCTTTACTGGGCACCCCTGTAAATATAATTTGTTGCTGGGATCCCCCAAGACTTAACTCAAAATTTAAGTATTGAAATTCAGATTTATGCATTCATTCATTCATTCATTCATTCATTCATTCATTCATTCATAGCTTCTGGAGGCTGGGAGTCAAATCCCTGTTCAGATACTGAGTGAACTTGGCAAGTCACATTCTCTCAGCCTCAAAAGAAGGCAAAGGCAACCCCTCTCTGCATAAATCTCACCAAAAAACCCCTTGTGATAGGTTCACCATAGGATTGTCATAATTTGGAAGTGACCCAAAGGCACACAATAACAAAGTACCACTGACGGGAGGAGGTTCTTTCTAGCCATCATGTCTCTCCCCTTTGAAAACTGACTTGTGACCCTAAGGTGAATTTTATCACGGAACTTTTCTTGGCAAGATTTGTTGCCCTTGCCTTTCTCTGAGGCTGAGAGAATGTGACTTGCCTGAGGTCACCCAGTGGGTTTCCATGGCCAAGTGGGGATTCAGATCCTGGTCTCCAGAGTCATAGCTTGGATATGTGCACCTGCCTGCCACCATGTCCGTTTAGTCAGGGACATAGCAGTGTGTATGTGTGCACAAGCACTGAAACTGCTCCCTCATTCATCCCTCGGTGCCTGTGTCCCCTGTCATGAAGGGGGCAGTGGCAGGCGTGTGCACACAGCCAAACTGTTCCTTTGTTTGCAAATAAGGGAATAGTTTTGGCACCTGCACCTCCCTCCCACATACACAATCTGTTGCATCCTTGTTATTGCTGCTCCTGGTGGTTCCCAGAAGCAGGGCTTTGTGGGTCTCAGGTTAAGAACCACTGGTTTAGAATATTTACCCTTCTTGGGGCTATTAATAGTACATGGCAACATTTTCACTTTGACTTCCATGGCTCCATTCTATAGAATCCTGGTGTTTGCAGTCATTTAGAATTGTCAGCCAGAGAACTGTGGTGCCTTTGATCAAACGACAAATGCCAGAATTCCAGAGGATGAAACCATGGCAACTGAAGTGGAATCATAGTGCTACATACCCTCTAAATGTCCTGATTTGGCAGGGATAGTCCTGGTCAATCTTCTGCTTCCCACCTTTTCACCTGCCTTTAAAATGTCACACTTTCTCTTTCCTTCTCACCTTTTCCCCTCAGCTTACTTCAGTTAGTGCAAACTGAGTACCAAATGCAAAAGTGGTTTGCAGTCGATTAATCCAGCAGAGAGGAGAAGACTGGAGTGTGTGGATCAGAGCTTTCCAGACTTTTCATATTGGTGACACATTTTTTAGACATGCATCATTTTGCAACACAGTAATTCAGTTTTACTAGCAAACTGGAGGTTAAGCTAACCCCTTATAAGAGATACAAGAGACACATAACAAATTGTAATAACAAAATTACAAGAGATGAAATTCTTAATTGGAAACTTATCCATTTTAGGGGTAATTCAATTGCAATTTAAGCAACTAACCATGAAAATAACAGCACCAGCACTCCACTCCTGCAGTGATAGTGATAGAACAATCCCGTGTGGCACACATCTACAGGTAGGCAGCTTTTTGTCAAGCAGCTATGTCTTTTCACATTCATTTCCACTGTTTCAACCCAATTACGTGGGCACAGTACCCAGAGGCATATCTAGGGCAGGATGTCGCCACCCTCATTAGGGTCTTTCTTGGCCCCTCCACTCAAATCTGGTCCACTGCTTCCACCCTCACTCAAGTCTTTCTCGGCCTGGGGCAGTGGTGGTGGGAGAAGCAGCCCTTCCACACAAGCCTGGCCTGCTGCCACTGCCCTTGCTGGGGTCTTTCTCAGCCCCAGGGCAGTGATGGCGATACACCTACACACTTCAGCCAACATACTAACATGTCACGACACACAGACTATTTCTGCACGAGTCTGTTATAGCGTGATGATTCCACTTTCAACCTCCTATGGAATCCTGGGGTTTGCAGTTTCGGGAGGGGCCAGCTCGGCCCCTCCCTAAACTGCAAACCCCAGGATTCCATAGGAGGTTGAAAGTGGAATCATCACGCTATAACAGACTCGTGCGGAAATGGCCACAGTTTGGAAAGCTCTGGTGTGGATTCTAACCGTTTCCAGTAGGATCAGGCAAAAGCAATCTGCTGCAACCTCTCCTAGCTTTTCTGTTCCTTCTCATTAATACCTTTTGCCCTCTTGACCACACTCTGATATTGCTTGACCACATGTGCCTCAGTTTTCAACTGTGAAATATGGGAGGGCCCAGTGCTATGACTGTGTGACTTGAAAGGGCCTCTTGTCTCAAAATGCCTGCCTTCCACTGAATTTCAGGCTGTTGTGGATCTCTCCTAAGAAACAAGAGGACTATGAAAATAGCAAGGTATGTGTGACAAAGAGTCAACCAATGGATTAAAAAAAGCCTTAGAAAGTGTCTGAGGTCTATAATTTTTAATATTTTTAAACTAGCTACAAAATGTCAATCACGTCACAAACTGACAGGAGACAAAAGGAATTTCATATTACATGCGGCAACTATATTTAATCTCACAGTTTTTTTAAATCTAGATTTCATTCATGTAGGTTATTTTTATTTTATTTTATTTTTTTAATAACAGCTACTAAACATCGCAGTGATTTTGGTGTGCATAGCTCTAGGTAAGCAACAGAGAACTGTACCAATAACAAACCACATAGGGGGAGAGGGTGGGGGAGAGAAAAGAGAGAGAGAGAGAAGCTAGAAAGAGAAAGAGAGAGAGAGCCTTATAAAAATTACATTTCTCTGCAACATTTCATAGGGTAGCCATTCCCTCCCCCCAAAAAAGACAGTCTTTGAAAGCAGCAGACAAACTCTATATATTACACTTATTTCTTAGTTGTTGATGCTTGCTTTTTTTTTAAAATCTTTGACATAGTTTCAGCCAAATGTTTAATTTGCTGGCGATGGTTAAACGATGAGTGCCTAATCCATCTTTTTTTTTTTTGTAATTAAAGTTTGAAGGAAAAAAAAGAGAAAAGGAAAGAAATGAACATGGCTCATAACTATATATATTTATATTTATATATATATATAATATATATATATATTGACAAGAAGAAATAAAGTGGCACTACTGCAAACTTGCTGGTATAACATAGTCCTGACAGTGTCCCAATACCGAACATGCGAAAAATTTTTTGTTTGTTTTCTTTTGTCATCGCTGATGTTGCTACTGCCATGGAAAGGTCTCACTTAAGTTAAGGAGTCTAAAAGTCTATTTCTCATGCAATAAATGCATAAATCACATCACTTTTTTTGTTTTAGTGCAATGCTTGTTATAAGTTATATAATTCCACATTGTTTAATCATGAACTCATAACAACTGATGATAGCAATGGAGAACTGAGAAAACACCAAATTCTTAAGTGCTTAAACAACATGACACCTGAAGAAAAGACTTCCGGGAGTAGCTCTGTGGAATGTTAACAGTTTTACAAGAACAATACTGTATAGTTAAAAGTTTAACAGCACGTTGAGCATTCCTACATTTTTTTTTTGTCATTCAGCAAAAACATCATAAAGTTTTAAAAAAACGAACTCACCAACCAAAAACAGACGGACAGACAGAAAGAAAGGGTGGGGAGAGAGAGGGAAGGAATGATAGAATGGTGGAAGGAATGGGGGGAAAACCCAACAAGTGAATTGAACATTGTTATGAGCTATAGCCAGCAAATTAGTACTATATACAACCTTTGGAAAGGAAGAGATTTGGAAAATAAAAATAAATTTACAAGTATCATTTTTGGAAAGCTGACAACTTACACAGGACAACATTTACAACGGGGCGGGGAGGGGCTGAACAGGATTGATATGTGCATGTGTGCAAACCTAGTTGGTAAATACCATGAGAAAAGCATGAAAGTACTGTCCATGGGGACAGTGTTAAGAAGAACCTCCACTTTGCTGCATTTAACCACTGCCCAGCATCTTTGTTGCACGTTGATTGGCTTCATCAATCCTGGTTTTGTTGGAAACAGCCTAGAAAAGGAGAAAAAGAGAGGGTAGAAGGGGAATGGAGTCATGGGAGTTGTAGAACAAATGTAGGAGAGAGAACATGTGGCCTTTCGCTTTCATGTAACCCAAGGCCATACTTGCATTTCCAAAAGATTAACCCACATCTTCTTCCCCAAGTCCCCCATGCTCTTGCCTCTCCCCTCGATTTTGGAAGGCACAATAACCCCATCAAATCTTAGGAGAAAAGTGCAGCTAGCTATATCACCATGTCTGGAGGCTCCTTATTTGTTTTAACCCTAGTAATACTTTCCCTCCCCAGCTTAAACTGACTTTTATTACTATGTTTTTAGAATAAGAAGTGAACAGAACAGGAAGTCCAACTGCTATCTCAGAGCTTTCCAAACTTTTCAAGCTGGTGACACATTTTTTCTACATGCATCATTTCACGACACAGTAATTCAGCTTTACTAGCAAACTGGAGGTACCCACAGGCGTATGGGGGGGGATGCAGCCCGCCCACATCCTGGCCTGCTGCCATCACCCTCGCCAGGAAAGGCCCCAGTGAGAGAGACGGCAGGGGGGAAGGCAGTCCCTCCCACCCAGTCCTTGCCCGCTGCTGTCACTCTTGCTGGGGAAAGGCCCCAGAGAGAGTGACGGCAGTGGGCCAAGCTCGGGGGGGGAGGGTGTCTTTCTTGACTGGGGAGGCGACAATCAACATACTACAGGTGACACACTAATGTTTCACGACACACCGTTTGGGAAGCCCAGCACTATCTACTTTGAAAAAAGGTCTGTAGGTGACTAAAAATGGTGAGCATTCTCACCTAAAAGTGTAGCAAAACATCTACCAATACCTTTTAAAGATGTAGATGGTAGCTACTGGCAAATTGGAGCAAAACCCAGTTTTGATGGCCCCAATTTTTTACTATTATTTTTTGGTTGGAGAATTAACAGCTGGGCATGTGGCCATTCAGGGTAACCTGAGGGAGAGGCAATGTGGTTCAACCAATTTCTGGCAGTTGTGCACCATTGCTGTTGATAGGACTGCAGGTTCAGGACTATCCCAGGTCCTAAAATTTCAGGTCCAAAACTTGAGACCTAGGAAGAATCTGCAGTGATATGTCATAGGGAGCAGGCCCTCATGATGAAATTAAGCATAATACTTGAAACATCAGTCACAGCTGCACAAACTTGCCATTCAAATAAAAAAAAGCCCCTGCATATCTAATAAATGAATACACACACACACACACACACACAAACTTAACAAGGGAGTGCCTTCACAGCCCCTTCCTCTTCACCCTGAAAATAGGAGAAGAAAGGCCAACCCCTGATATTTAGAGCCAGGCACTGAGATCTGGGAAACCTGGTTGTGGGTTTACTAAAGTACTTTTCATAAACAATTAGTTACAGTTAGTCTCAAGATCCAAAAGTAAATATTACAGCTGCAATTTGCTAAAAGTAATACATTGGGTTTTTTTATTGTAAAAACAACTAAGGTAGTTATTTTCTGAAATGTTTAAAAAAATTCAGAATGCCATTAAGTTGGGAGTCTGTGGAACAAAAACACCCGAGGGGTGACACCACAGTACTATTGCTATTATAAAGATTAATAAAACTAGTTACAGTTACCTGTCTTGTTATATTACAGTGTGACTTATTATGCCATAATTATTTTTTGAAAGGAATGAATTCAGACTAACTTGTTATTTACAACTAGTTGTTCCATGCTCTGAGAAGATGTAGGACAGAGCAAGGATTATCCCTACCTTTGTCATCTAAATCGCAATGGGCAATGGGTATGAGTCCACGGCATAAGTCCAACCACAACCACCTTGTAACTACCACAATCACCACCTCCACCTTGTAACTTTGCATTGTGCCAATTCTGCACAAGGGCCTTTAGTTAGATCACATCATTTTGTTGCTGCAGTTGCTGTCATTGGACATTTTCTCATTGATGGAGTAAGATGGAACCACAAAGGGGCTGCTACCTTATCCCATCCTCAAACATCTAGCTGCCTACTGATTAGGATATATAGAATAAATTACTATAATCAAAGTTCAATGTAGTGTGATGCTGATATTATTGAATGTGTAGTTCAGGGGCAACAATATTTTGTCTAATGGTGCTATTTTTCAAGGTATGCATCCTAGCAGCACAACATTTTTGGATTCTGAAATACATCCAAGGTGGCCACTCTTATAATTTGGTCTACAGAATTCCTTCTGTAACCTGCTTGAGAGGTCACACGCCTTATCTCCTCACCTCTTTCAGCCCCTGTTCACCTGAGGGAACCATTACTGATCTTCTTCCTCATCCATGCAATCATGTGATAATCCCCTTTCTTAAATCCCTACACTGAATTGCTATATGATTTTAGATCTACCACAAGCTTCAAAATCTTCCAAAGCTTTCTCTCTCTCTCCCTGCTATTAGGACATGACATGTGTCCCTTGATCACCCAGCATCACCATGTACAGGCATGATGAAGTCTCCTACTCCTCAAAGTCTCCAGCCACCCTCTCCCTTTTGCCTGGAACAGCCTTCCAGAATGCCTTCTTGAGACTGCTTGCCTGCTTCCTTCTGTTAGGGCATTGGAACAACCCTCAAATCCCCTGTCCCACTGCAATACACATTACACACATTACACTGAAATAACTCAAATGGAACTAATCTTGTCCTGAAAGTAAACACCACTATTTGAATTCTACATGTCTATCTACTTTTGGATCCAAAACAACTGATGGCGCTGTTGTTGTCATTGTTATTTGCCTTCAAGTCAACTTCAGCTTTTGACAATTCTATTGTAGGGGTTTCTTGGCAAGCTTCATTCAAATTAGGTTTACCATTGCTTTCGTCTTAAGCTAAGAGAGTCTGACTTACCTAACATCACTCAGTAGGCTTCCATGGCTGATCAGGGATTTGAACTCTGGTCTCCTAGAGTCTTAATCCAGTAATCAAACCACTACAACACAATAGCTCCCAGTATCCTACTCAAGGGACATGATGTGGTCAGGTCTTACCTTCTCCATGATCCTATCAATTTGGCGGTTCTGTGTGTCAATCTCATTGCCCATGTCCAGGGCCATGTGACGGAGATTTCCAATGATGCCGCTGACCTGTTCCAGATTTTCATCCATCTCACCTTCTCGGGCATCATTTGTTACCCTGTAGAGAAATGAAGAGTAAAGGTGAGATGACACTTATAATAGGATTACATTGTCATCCATCCTTTTTTGGCTTTCTTTGATCTTTCAAAGGGACAGTCTTGCACACTTTTTACTGTTTGGCCATGAAACAGGGTTGTGCTTTGTAGATACAAAGGCCTGTTTATGAGCCTGTCCATGGTCTAAGATTTGCAAAGGAAGACTTTCTCTCAGTTCCACCACCATCCCAGGTACATTTGTTGAGAGCACAACAGAAAGCCTTTAATAGAATCATAGAATCATAGAATCATAGAAATTCAGAGTTGGAAGAGACCACACAGGCCATCCAGTCCAACCCCCTGCCATGCAGGAACAACCTCAAATCAATCCCGACAGATGGCCATCAAGCCTCTGCTTAAAAACCTCCAAGGAAGGAGACTCCACTACACTCCGAGGCAGCAGATTCCACTGCCGGACAGCCCTGACTGTCAGGAAGTTCTTCCTGAGGTTCAGGTGGAATCTCCTTTCCTGCAGCTTGAATCCATTGCTCCTTGTCCTGGTCTCTGGAGCAGCAGAAAACAAGTCCCCTCCTTCCTCTACGTGGCATCCCTTCAAATAATTAAACATGGCTATCATGTCCCCTCTTAACCTCCTCTTCTGCAGACTAAACATACCCAGCTCTCTAAGTCTATCCTCATAGGGCATGGCTTCCAGGCCTCTCACCATTTTGGTCGCCCTCCTCTGGACTTTCTCCAGCTTGTCAATATCCTTCTTGAATTGGGGTGCCCAGAACTGGACACAGTATTCAAGATGGGGTCTAACCAAAGCAGAGTAGAGTGGTACCAGTACCTCCCTCGATCTAGACACCATACTCCTATTGATGCAGCCGAGAATTGCATTGGCTTTCTTGGCTGCCGCATCACACTGCTGACTCATGTTCAGCTTGTGGTCTATGAAGACTCCTAGATCCCTTTCACACGTACTGCTATCCAGCCACGTGTCCCCCATCCTATATTTGTGGATTCCATTATTTCTGCCTAAGTGTAGGACCTTACATTTCTCTCTGTTGAATTTCATTTTGTTCGCCCTGGCCCAGCTCTCCAATCTATCCAGGTCATTTTGAATTTTGATCCTGTCCTCTGGCGTATTAGCAACCCCTCCCAATTTGGTGTCATCTGCAAATTTGATGAGCATGCCCTCTATTCCTTCATCCAAGTCATTGATAAAAATATTGAACAGCACTGGGCCTAGGACAGAACCCTGTGGCACCCCGCTAGTCACTTCTCTCCAGGACGAAAAGCAGCCATTGGTGAACACCCTTTGGGTTCGGCCGGTTAACCAATTACAAATCCAACTAACGGTAGCCCTGTCCAGCCCACATTTTACTAGCTTCGATGCAAGAATGTCATGGGGAACTTTGTCAAAGGCCTTACTGAAATCGAGATATGCTACATCCACAGCACTCCCTTCATCTATCAAGCTAGTAACTCTATCATAAAAAGAGATAAGATTAGTCTGGCATGACTTATTTTTGAGAAATCCATGTTGACTTCTCGTGATTACCGCGTTGCTTTCTAAATGATTAGAAACTGACTGCTTAATGATCTGCTCTAGGATCTTTCCGGGTACTGATGTCAGGCTGACTGGGCGATAATTATTTGGGTCCTCTTTTTTTCCCTTCTTGAAGATGGGGATAACATTTGCTCTCCTCCAATCTGCTGGAACTTCTCCTGTCCTCCAAGATTTCTCAAAAATTATAGCAAGCGGTTCCAAATGACCTCTGCCAGCTCTTTTAATATCCTAGGATGCAATTCATCTGGCCCTGGAGACTTGAATTCATCCAATGCGGCCAGGTATTCCTGTACCACCTCTCTACTTATTATGTGCCTCATTTCCTCTGCTTCCTCCCCTGCTCCCCAACCGCCAGGTAGTTATGAAGTTATTTAAGTTATGAAACTCCCTTCCTCAGGATAGAGATCAGGTTGCCTCCCCCAACTCTGCTGTCTTTCCTCCTGGAGGTAAAGACTTTTTAATTTAAGAAAGCATTTGAGTTCTAGTGTGCTGCAGATGACAAGGCTTTTAAAAGGGGATAGTGTTTGTATTACATTATTGTAAAGCATCTTTTAATGCTGCTTTTAACCTGTTTTCAACTTGTGTTTTTAAAACAGACATTTAGTTTAATTATGTTTTAACTTTTGTATTAAGAATTTTTAAAGTTGTGTCATGTTTTTAAAACATTATACACTGCCTTGGATCCTGTGGTGGGAAAAAGGCTTGATATAAATTTAATAAAAGATGTAGAATAGATTGCTGGCCTGGAAACATTTATATTGAAGTTTAGTGCACACAAGCTTAAAATAATGACACAAAATAATATGGCATCATGATATTTCCTCTTTGCATGTGTTCTGTGTTGTGGTAACAGGTTTGTTATATTCAAATGGTTGTTCTTTAAAGTCCGCAAGCAACAGGATATTTCTTTGTATCTCTCCAGAAAGGTATGATGAACTGCTTGATAGTTTCTTGATGCCTCACAGGGGAAAACACAAGCAGACACAGGTAGTGTCATCATCACCACCAAGCAATGCGTATTAGAAAGTTTGTCATAGATTTGTAATTCTTCTTCCTGCATTTGTCCTCCACCACTATCACCAAACCATGTGTTCCACAGATTTGGTTATGGTTTTGTACACCTGCCCCCTTTTGTCCATCATGACCACTAAAATCCTGTCCGACACCAACAAACTATGTGTTTGCTATGAATTCCTGTGTTCCTCCTCACCCACCATCATCCTGTCCACCACCACCCACCATCATCCTGTCCACTCTTATTCAAGAGAAATCAATAACTTGGCTGACAGGAACTTTACTTACATCCTGTACTTTTCATCAGGGCTTGATCAATGAGGGTCTGGGATTCTCCCAGTACCCTCCCATCAATACCTAATAACTATAATCTGGTTGTGTCTGAGCATTCTTTCCACATCTCCAAGGAAGTGATGGAAGAAGAAAGAGAAGAGAAGGAAGAAATGACTGCTGAATTCCACCATACCAGCAGTAGATCTCATGGTTTCTGTCAAATTAGAAATGGTTGTGAGAGGCAGGAACAGCAATCCTTGCTCCTCCCTAACATCCACTCTCTTTGCTTTATAGGGGAAAGATTGGTTATCAGCCTTCTGTTTTCAAAAACCTGATAACTTTTGGTTCCTGCTGCCTGATCTGGTGGATTAGAGAGCCCCTCCCGAATAGGACATGGAATGTCAGTGGAAAATTTTGAAACAGTTGGAATAATTAACTTGGCCATGATCAAGTGGGAAGAAACAACAACAAAAACAAAAAGACCATATGGAAATGTTCTCAATATGTCAACAACAGGAAAGAAGGAGGGGGAAAAAAGAGTCTGGATTAAAAAAAAAACAGCAGCAAACACAATCCTCACCTGCGGATAAATCCACCGCTGATGGCCATCTGTTCTCGTTCATCCACAACACGTGCCGGCTGGCTGGCTACAACCCCATCTTGATTATTGCCCCAGGCTTTTTTATAAGCATCGCTTGATTTAAGCCTATGCAAAAACAAAAGGTGAGTAACAAAGCACCTAGTAGGGAGAGACAACTGAAAAAAACCCTCTTATTATTTCCTCAGGCTAAGAGTTGAGTCAAGCAAATGAGTGTTTGAGAGGAGGGACATTCTGGTATACCGATATATCATAAACCTGAACAAAAGTATTTTGATTTTTTTCAGAAAAAAATTTGCTGCCACAGCTGTGTTGCTTGCAAATTTAATTTCCAGTGGAGTCAATTGTAATTTTGCCACATTGACAACAATTTTGTTGCTTTTGCTGGCTTTTTGAAACACAACTAGAGAACATTCAGCTGCAGTTCTCGACACACATGTAGTTGGACATATAACACAGAAAACGTACTGCTAGACAGACATGAAAACAAGTCCACTGAGGGTAGTGTGTACATCACATCACAGCAACACATTGTTTTAAATTTTCAACAGAACAGAACAAAACAGGCCTCCATTTAAGTATATCATCATGGCTATGGTTCCTTTTTTTAATGTGTGGCATTGCAGACGTTTATACCCACCAACCTTTCCAGTGTTAAACTAGAATCATGGCAACATTGGCCAATATGCCTTACAGAATCATCATTAGAGCAATTTGATTAGATCTTTTAATAATATATCGGTACTTGGAAAGAGTAACTATACATCGGGAGCTGATGTACAAACCTTTGTCCACAGAGACAAAAAAGTAAAATTGGGCCATAGTGGGATGAGTGCAGGAAAAAATAATAATAATAAAAGTAAAAATAAAAATACAAGCATGTGTAGCATCAGAAAGGGAAATTCCTCTATGTATTTTTTTTTTCATGCACCAGCTACAGGCATGAATAAGAAGTGAAGCATTCTCAGTAAAAGCACAGCTGCCTCAGTGGTTCAACATTGTCTTGATGCACTAGCAGAAACAGCCTACACAGCAAGTGGGACACAGGCAAAAATGGATCTCCAGCTGCTGCAGAGAATCTTAAACATTGTGCCATAGAAAATATCTTGGGAGATCCACTGTCTGAATTCAATTGCACAGAGTTTCAGAGGAGCCATCTTTGACTGAGTCACCACAGAGAAATTAAAATCTAGGCATACCAGTAGTGACAGGTAATATGTGCAGCATTTGTTTGACTAACGAAACAATACTAAATTGCAAACTGGATTTAACAGATCTTATGATATGCCCAGAAATGATACCAATTTTGGCAGGTCTTTTGGGGTTAAAAGGGGTGTGTGGGGAAGAGATTACCTTTAACTATGGCCATTTCTGTCCTACATTGTTAAAGTGCTATTATTCCACTTTCCACATCCTGTGGAATTCTGGGGTTTCCAGTTTATGGAGGAGCCTTTAAAATTCTCTGCCAGAGAGCTCTTGGGCCCAAGAATTCCACAGGATGTTGAAAGTGGAATAATAGCACTATAGCAGTGTAGTGCAGAAATGGCCTTAGTGTGTACAAGTCTTTTCATAAAAGTAAGCTCACCTGCCTGAGGAAATAAGATTTGAAAATTTAGAGTAAAATTTTAGTAATAAATGCCCCATACTACTTACCACCTAAGGATTTTGTAATGGAAGAGGTTATATTCTGAATATGATAAAAATGGCCATATGTTTTAAATGGTGCTATTCATCAACACATTTCTTGAGCATGATTTATAAAACTGTGTGGGAAAAGTGGCCTTTGGAGAATGAGTAGGCTGAGTGATTTTATTTCTAAAGATTCTGAACAAATACACTCAGTTCTGTCTTGTATGGTAATAGTCTTATGTTTATTGACATAGATGTAAACCCAGTTGAAATCAATAGGTCTTAGATCCAATTAAATCTATTTAGGATCACAGTGACCAACTGTATATCCTATGCAAATCTGCTTGGGAGTAAAGCCTGTTGAACTTGGTAGGCTGGCTTTCAAGTAAGCACACACAGGATAATAATACATTTGGTCACGTTTAAGATGCAACAAGATTTGGCAATTTCTGCTGTAAAGGATGAAGCTACATATGGGATTAAATAGGCAAGTAAATGATTGTGAAAATGAATACTAGTCTGACTTTAAAACAGTGCAAATGTGGACCTGAATGAACTTTTAACATAAATATTAAGATATGATAGGTAGCTATTTTAAACTTCCCTTAGTTTTGCCTTTCCTATGACAACACACTCTCTCCTTTCAACATGTATAGCAATGCTTGGCTCCAGTAGTCTATTGCAAAGTGGTAGTAAGATGAGGATTGCTGTCCTATACACACTTATAAGTCAATAAGAATTAACTCAATGGGATTTAATTCTCAATAGACATGTATAGGAATGTGCAGTAACCAGCACCGTTATGGACACCTTTTGCTTCCAGACAAGCACAAACTCATCTTGTTTACCTTTGTGAAGAGACTGTGACAAAAAGCAGCACACCAGTGTATAGGGGTATTTATTAAGCTGGGCAGTTGTGCTTGTATTTCCCTTCTCTTCCTAAGGAACATAACCAATAACTTTCTTTGTCAAGGAGTTACCTCTGTATGATAGTTCCATGGAGCCAAGGCCCCAGTGCACTTGTCTTGTCCATGGTTGCCTTTGAGATGAAATAGAAATGGGCAACCTTGGTGGTCCTGAGACCCAATTTTTGGCCTTCAGTATCTTTCAGGGGCCATATAGACTGAGAAAAATTTTTAAAAACTGAGAAAAGAAAGTAGGATGTGGAATTTGTTTGGCATTAAATGGACCTTCGCCATTTGTAAAGGAGACTTTCAGTTCTTGGAGGCTTCCAGGAGCATCAGTTCACCCTTTTTGCTTTTTTTTTTTTTTTTAATAAATGGACTGGGAAAAGGAAATCCAGGAGCCCATAGACCTCAGAAATGGCCTTGGGGAGTGGAAGTGGCCCCTTGGCCACACTTTGCCCACCATATGATAAAAGAAGGATAATTATTCCAACACACTAATAGTTTTACATCAGGATGCTAGCACTAATTCATATGGATCTTGCAATCCTCTTTGTTTTATAAGAAATCTGACCAGTTTTCTCTACTTAGACTAGGATCGCTTAGAAGGATTGACCAAGCCTTGCAAATAAGTGTAAGGAATGTAGCAATTTAGAAACATTTAAAAAAAAAATCTGTGCTGCTTTCTACCCACACATACCTACATCTCATGGACCAGTGTGACATTTGGATTTAGTAAGGGATAATTCAGACAAGGTGAGTGAATAAGCATAAGAAATCAGACTATAGATAATGGTCTATAAGACCATAAGGCCATAAGACCAAAAAAGGAAATGCTAACATAGATTATAAATACACATATCATTTTAAGGCTGCCTACTTATAGATGTATTTTTAGTCATTCATTCATGCAACAACCCAGTGCATGCTAAATCTGTTATCCATAAGGAAGTCCACTCTTTCATGTCTGCATTCTAATTTCAGAGTCAACACATCACATTTTTATGCTGCATTTTCATTTTAAGGCAATAACATGCAAGCAAATTCAACACATTTCAACATTTCTGGTTGGTGTACACAACCCAGATAGGGCATGATAGTTTGCAAAGTGGGCAGTTTTCCTGCCAATTTTTTTAAAATTCTCCATAGCTTGGGTTCTAACAAGTAATCACAGCATGTCCCCAAACTTTGAGAAGAAAGATATTCAATGAATATCAGAGTGACATAATTTTGTTCCAGTTTGAGCATTTTTGAGCCACAGGGCTTGGGCAAGAAAGTCTTTCCTTTAAGGATGTTTGGGGGTAAGAGGGAATATTCAGAAATAAAAGAGTATAATAATGCCACAATTTTTAAAGCATAGGTTATTAACATGCTGTAGTACACACACTGTAAAATGTTGAAATCTTCATCATTAAAAAATATTCACAGTAAAGATCTCACTGTGGTATGCCTGATTTTAATGCAGCTACAGTAATCCCGCTATATTGTCTATGCCAGTGGTTCCCAAGCAGTAAGCCCACAAGACACGGTTGCTCTCTGAGATGACAGGAAGTGGTCTGCAAATTCTTAACAGAGCCACTTTTATCCCAGCCTCATCTAGTCCTCCATGTCACAGCAATACCCATCCATGGAGGGGAAGCAACAGGTAACTTGCCACTTCCTTTTCTCTACTGGGCCTGAGAGTTGGCCACATGCACCCTGGGTCAGTATTCAAGCTTCCAGCCAACTTCTTCAGGTTCTTAAAGGAAGATAGACTCTGAGGTGGATCACTGTCACGACACTGGATCCCCATGAGTTGGGAATTTGAATACTGACAGTGGGGGGAGTAGAAGAAGGTGGCCTGGGAAGAATCTCAGTGTCAGGGCAAGAGTGGATTGTTGGGCTAGAAAGTTTGGGAACCCCTGGTCTACACTGTGAGATGAACGCATTGGAACCAGAATTGTTTTCTCTGCATGCCACATGCTCATCCTGCCCAGGTGCCTTAAGCAAGGATGAGTGTCACAAGGCTTAGTGTTTTGACGACAGCCTTGGGTGCTCAAGAAATCAGGCAGGCAGGCAGGCAGCACCTACTTGTTACATGGACAGGCACAAAGACCACAGAATTTTCCTAGATCCGTCAAATTCTTTTCTGCTTCTTTCATGTCCTTATTGATTTGGTCCATTCCCTCTTCGATGCGTTCCAGTTGTTCTGATTAAACACAAGTATTTTATCCCCACAGTATGAAGCAGATGGAAAGGGACAAAGAAAAAAAAAAGACAAAAAGAAAAGAAAAGAAAGAAAACAACTTCAGACATTCACTCATGACAAAGAACTGGACACTTACAGAGCAGAGCTGGTACCCAGTACCTACTTGTTACAAGGACATATGAAAAGGCCACAGCATTTCCCTAAATCTTTTAAATTTTTCTCGGCCTCCTTCATGTCTTGGTTGATATGGTTCATGCCTTCTTCAACACGATCGAGTTGTTCTGGTCAGGACAAAGGGATGACAGTATGGAATGAATTGTATTTTGTTGTTGTAGCTGCTTGTCTTCAACAGAACATGAAAAGATGGTGGATGGAGGAACTGAATTATTATGGAGGCATTTCAATGCATAAATTGCAGCTGATGCATTGAAGCAAGGATGAAAGTGAACCTAGAGGCTGAAGAATGATGCTCTTTACTAATACGGTAAAGCACGTGTACACTCACGTACAAAAAAAGAAAAATGCTTTGATGTCTATTAATTTGAACAAAAATATAAAAGTGGAGGAGGAACTACCAAATACCTCAGAGTGCAGAAATATAATACAATACATCCAGTTACTAAGACATCAGTGACATCCAAGAGAAAGAAAGAAATGGGGTTATTACCTTGTATTTATGTACATTAATAACATATTTAAATGGTTGCCTTCCATGGAAAATATCTACAGTACTTTCACTTACAAATGTCTTTGAGTTGGATGATGGTTGAAAATGTAATTGGTTTGATTTTGAGAACTGGTGAAAGTGTGTACAGTTAATAATGATGTTAAGAATGGATATGAGTAGTTAAGATCCATGTCCAGATACAAACTTTTTCAAAGACTGAGGCTCTTCAGATCTGAATTTTTGGCCGTGGTCCATCTCTAAAGAAGAGAAGACCATGGGTCTTATTCCTCTGTCAGTGACATTGTTATATACCAGGAGTAACCTTAATGGAGTAAAAGGAATTACATAAATCACAGGACCCAATTCCATGTCCAAAGAAGCAGATGGAACAGATGGCCATAGACTCAGGGACATTCATACAGATGATATATATGTATATAAGAATAAAATTCACTGTTGCATTTTCTTTTCTTGACTACCATTTTGTTGCCTACCTGATTTTCCCATGGCTTCCAGGACATGATTAGATCAATGTTATTCCTTTCACTTTAATGCAGTTACACCTGATTTGCATCAGAACAGTATAACATAAGTATCAAGCACACCACAGAGGGTTTTTATGCAAATAATAAGTGACTTCCATGAACTCCAGTGGTCTCTTTCTTGCTTAGGCTAGAAGTATGGCCTACATTTTCACAAGTGAATAAGAATAATTTCATATTCTTCTTCTTCTTATTATTATTATTATTATCACAACTACTATTACTATCATCAGATGAAAAAGATAAGTCAAATATTCCAGGGTATTCTAAATATACAATCAGTCTGCACTAACATGCAGACAGCATATTCCAATGCATGTTTACTCTGAAGCAAATTCTGCACTATGAATAATAATCACTCCCAGATAAGGGTGCATAGGATTGTCATGGAACAGTGCAACCTTATACATGTCTGTTCAGCAGTACGCATCACTAAATTCAATAAATCTTATTTCCAGGTAAATGTGCATTGGATTTCCACCTTAGTAACTGTTTCTCAATAATTTTGCAGGGCAACAAATACTTTTGCTTAACTGGCATACCACCAGTTAGCCCCCTCCCCATGAGAATCTGATTCAACATCTATTTTTCCAGCACAGTATGATGGACAAATAGGAAAGAAACGTTCTAATCAGAAGAAAATAATTATCCTAGCTATACAGGTTGAAAAGAGGGGGGGGGAATGAATACTAGATTTTTGTAGCAGGTTTTGCTCAAAAGTATACAGACTCACATTTCCATAGATGAATATTTAGAAGAAGAAAGGTCACAATTCATAAACAAGCAATTAAAAAGAAAACGGTATCGGAGACTGAACAAAAAGAAAAGAGATAAAAAAAAGAGAAAAATAAGCTGCTGTTTTTTGGCTTCTGATGTTTTTTTCTTCCTTGAAATCTTTGGCAAATGATAGGTAAAGAACAGGAGTAGTAAAATAGAAGGTGCTACATATTTGCTAAAGTCTCCAGAGCTGGGGAAAGTCCCCCCCCCAGACTACAACTCTCAGAACCCTCCATGCTGCCAACATAGCCTCTAGGAGACATAGTCCATAAAGTAATGTTTCCAACCTTTGTATGTGTTAAAGATCAACACATTAAAAAAAAAAGACAGCCTTCTTCAAACTGTTGCCTTCCAGAGTTGTTGGACTCTAACTCCCATTACTCCAGCCATGGTAACTGGAAATTATGGGAGTTGTAGTTTGACACTTCTGGATGGGAGCAGATACTTAAAGGCTGGCGTCAGGACATAATGTTCATTTTCCAGAATATTTTGAAGCAGAATGCCAGGAGAACTCCTGTTGCAACAGACAATTTCTAGGAAGGTGCAGTGAGCCAGGCATGCCTGGAAATCACACTCACTGATGTGGATTCTTTAGCCCTGATCTCAGTTGCACCCAGGCTTATTAAGGCTACTCTAAGGTGAGGGATACAGCTTCTGCACGTGCTTAGAAGTGCTGACAATTTTCATTTAGTATGTATACTGAAGAAACAACCTTGGCCTTGATAATGGGTTCTTGGATTCATTACATGTGAAGCTTCTGTCACTAATTAAATCCTTCTGAAAAAAGCATGACCACTTTTGTATTTCAGAAGCAAAAGCAAACTGGAAGTTAAACAAAAGAGGCTGGAGTGATCTGATTTGGATCCCTGCCCTAGATCAATGGGATCCAATCATCTTAAATCTAGAGATGTTGACTTAATGTCTGACTTTGGTTTCAGGACTGAAGGACCTAATCCAGAGGGCAAAGTCTTTTTGCTCCCTAGTGGAGCTATGTTGATTTGGAGGTCTGATAAGAGCCATCAAAACAGGTTTGAGGAGGACCAAGCTGCATGCTGGCTTAGTGGTGGTTAATGGATGTAACCAGTGTTTCACATCAAACAAAACTCTGCCCACTGCCAACTGTGGAGGGTTCCAACAGAGTTTGCCCTGACCACCACCAAGTCTCCCAAGCTTACACAGGTATCTCCTCACCTTGGGAAGAAGAGAAAAGCATGGAAGTAAAGCAAGGGCTTATGTAGGTTGCCCAAAGACAGATATTATGACTTCCTCCTCCAACCAAGAGAAGCTAAAATGACAGAGAAGCAGAACAACTACAGAAAAATCTTTGCCCTCTCACATCCTGACTTCTTATGGTTAAGCCAAGAGGTAGGAGAATGGAAGTTTGCTAGTTTCTCACAAAACAGATCTCATGCCCTTAAACTCCTGAAAAGCCGTGCCAGAGTGAACAGTGTAATGACACCTAGCTGTGATAACTGGTTATTTTATGTGTAAGACAGCTCTTTTATATCAGATTTAAGCTGAGCAACAATGTTCTGTGAATTATGCAGGCATCCATGGCAAGCTGTCTCAGTGACTAGTCTCAAGCCATTTCCGCAGTAGACTGTTATAGCGCTATGATTCCACTTTCAACATCCTATGGAATCCTGGGGTTTGCAGTTTCGGGAGGGGCCAGACGGGAGGGGCCAAGCCCCTCCTGAAACTGCAAACCCCAGGATTCCATAGGATGTTGAAAGTGGAATCATAGCACTATAACAGTCTACTGCGGAAATGGCCTGGATTCTAATTTACTCATGAGTAAGAATGCACAAAATGGCTGCAATCCTGTGAATTTTTATACAGTCCTTTTCAAAGAAGGACTTACTTCTGAATGAGCACATCTGGATTGGACTGTCTATTATTTTAACACCCTGTAAGTCATGTCTGACTATTAAATTCTACTTAGTACTGACAGAAAGTCTTACTGACCATCCAGTTATATAGTTTCCTGCTTCTCATCCAATAATTCTAAGGCTATTTGCATCTACAGAAGGAAATGTCTGGGGGGGCAGGGAGGTTGAGCCCCAGGGGCCTCTAAGAATCACTTTAGTCATTCTAAATCAAATGGGAAATGCTTAGAAAATAACTTCTGATTAAAAACATGCCTGTTTTCTTTAAAGCTGGATTTTTTAGTAAAACAAGGCAGCCCCACACTTTGTTTTTAGAGGGAACCATACCCCCTAGAGATGTGATTCTCCTTTTAGGAGATGGAATCCCAAAGAAAGCTCCAGAAGCTACAAAACAGCTTTGGGGCCCTGCATGTTGCCCAGGGTCCACACGATTGCTATCCTCATGCAAGGAATAATTAGATACATGGGATAAGTGAAAATATTTAATGAAAATGCACAATTCACACATGTTTATATATGAGTCTAAGGAGAGGGTTTATATAAGACTCTTTTCTGAAGATTGCCTCTGAACAAAGGAGAATAGGGCATGGAGAAAGAAGTGTGACATGTGATACTTTGGGTGCAAAGGCTGGACTTTAGACTATGTTCTTGCAGTTTCTGGACTCTGATTATTGTATAGGGGTGCTACTCCTTATAGAGTCTCCCTCATCGACCACAGTCAGGGCTGGAGTCCTGGGTGTTCAAAGGAAGATTTTGTGGCTGGTAACAATCATGAAATAATATCTTAAATTAGCAAATAACCCGCCCAAAACATAGTGTAACTACAGAAGTGGAGATTCTTCATTTTTCATCACCAACAGCTAGTTCTCCATGTGAGACTGTTTCTCACATTTTGGGAAGTAGGTCACATGATCTCCTCTTTACAGCAACCCTTTCCTTTCCAGATCCAGGACAACCAAATCTGCTGTTGCTAATGCCAGACGCTCCTCAGAAACTCACAGAACTCAAACCCATAAATGCCTGTGCAACATGTGAGTTTGTACAGCATATACTATTATGGGAGGGTTCTCTGTGATGAGCCAGCTATGTAGTGTCTCAGCTTTTCAGAAAAACTGTCATTGCTCCCCTCACCTTTCCATTTACATTTGCAAATCCACAAGGATTTGAAATGAACTTCTTTTTCAAATGAACACTGAGATCACTCAGGTATTAATAAAAGGACTGTCAGAAGTGCTCTGCGGCTTAGCATGTGGCCTATGGTTTCTACCCAGATCACCCCTGCACTGCCTGGATGATCTCAAAGACATTTGCTTTTTATGCCAGAAATAAACTCTTGCTTTGTGCTAATTATATTGACATCATGGGACCTTTTTTTCCCTTGCAAATTCCCTGCAATATCAAAGTAAACAAGTAATCTAGGAAACCTTAAGACATAAGGAGAGAAACCCAAAAGTGGTGGGATCCTCTTTGTTATCTGCATATTTAAATGATCCATGTCTTTCCTTATCTAAATAGCACCTAACAATCTTACTGCCAGGGTCATCTGAAAAAAGATCACATGGCCAGGTTAATGGCTGGTTTCATTAATCGGATAATCTGCTAAGACATAGATGGTTTAGAAACAGAGCACAAACAACAACAGCAGTGTCCCAGAAGTTAGCAGAGGTATGGCTGTTTCAACAAATAAATTACTTTTTCCCCCAAATATTGAACAATAATTTATACAGCTTGCATATTGCTAAAAAAAAAAAAGGAAAAGTGATACAAAGTTGGTTAGAGGGCATTAAGCACAGTGCAGTGATCACAACATTTCCAAGTTCAGAAATATAACCAGTTCTCTACTTAAGAACTCTACAAACTATCATTCGGTGAATAATTAAGCTGATACCTGAAGGCATGACCAGTACCAATTGAATGAAGTTTTTTGGTGTGTTAAGATCTGATTCCTATTTGCAATTTTGCTGCATTCCCATATGATCAGAATTATTTTTCAGGTCTCACTGTTCAATAGGAACCTTGTATCAAAATTTCTTTTTCTATCAGAATGCTTAGCATAGAAGTTAGTGACTGTGATCTGTCAGATGTTGTTGGACAGCTAATGCCATAATCCCTAGCCAGCATAGCCAATAGCCAGGAATTATGGGAACTGCATTCATAAAAATGTCTGGAGATTCACAGTTGCGCACCTCAATTTAGAAAGTATTGCCCCCTCCCCCAGAGTAAACTTTTTTCCATGCTCACATGCATTTGCTATGTAGGACGTTTGTAACTTGTGAAGTACTCTGAGGGCAACCAAGATTCACTAGGTTCAGACAACAGTGTTTGAAAGTCAATAATCAGTTTGAATGGTTCCAGCTCAACCTCTACCACAAGGTTTAGCTTCTCAGTCTCCTCCATAAGGTAACATTATGATTAGCCTGGTGAGAGAGATTGAGCTGGAACGAATCAAACATATTATAGATTTCTAAACACATATGCCTGGTGTACAGATGAGGTCTCCACTTGTTGCTTCACATTTATGAATGTCCTAGATAGGAAGTACACATACACATGAAAAAGCATACAGACTATATATACATTGTCTTGTCTGATGATATACAGGGGCCAGCTCAGTGGCAGAGCAAATATTTGCATGCAAAGATAGTAGGCTCAATCTTTGACATCTCCAACTAGGGCTGGAAAAAGCTCATGTCCAAAACCCTGGATATGATGCTGCTGCCAATCACTGTATGTAACACTGGCCTAAGCGATCTGACTCGCATAAGGCAGCATCCTGTGTTTCTTATTGCACTCTGATCGGCTTGGACTTTACTGAGATGCATGTTCAGTCCTTTACAAGATGTTCTACATATAGTTCTGAGGTCGACTCTACAATGAAACACTGAACATCCACAGTATTTTGAAATCACTCTCAGTTTTGTGAATTGGAGCAGAACATCCAAGAAAGTACCCTTATCATTCTTTAAGATGCTAATTCCCAACATATTATTCTTTATTTTAGTGTTTTAGTGCTTTTCCCTACATTAAGTTTGAAGTCCATTAAGATGTTCCTGTTGATTTCAGTGAAGACCAGAAAGCTCATTTCAGGTTTCTATGTCTCCTAGCCAGGTTCATATTTTATCTGGTTGTAGACTGAGAAGCAAAAGTGAACATCCACCCGTATACGCGTGTGTGTTGCTAAGATGTTTAATAGATACCTTATTAATAATTAACTTCAATATAAAGACATTTTAATTTCTTATGTAAACAATCCAAACTTACCTCCTTGCTCATCCAACATAACCAAAGTCCTGATACCAGCATCTTTGCTCTACATTCCAGCAAGAATAACAAGATGAAATAAAGAGACAGAGATAGAAAGAAATTAGTGAGAGAACAAGCAGTTTGATGGGGGAAGGGGTCAAAGATAAACAGCAGAAAGCCTGGCAAGGGGTGAGGGACACAACAGGAAGTGGACATGCCCATATAAAGTATAGAAGAAATGCAATATTCCCAGTTGCACCAAAGCCACTGGGTATTCATTGCAACAAAGGTTTCAGGAGGAGAAAAATGTTTTCATAATGAAATGATCGTTCAGTCCTTGGACCACTACATGTGAGAGCCAGTCACCTCTCCATGTTGATGTCTATTCTATCTCCTACAGTGGATGAGGGAATGAGATCATATCTTCTCTGACGCAGCATGCATATCCAGTGGGGTACCCAAAAAAGGACACATTTGCATGGCATCTTAACATTTAAATCTAATGTGTGTTGATCTGAAGAGTGTGATATTCTAGATCAGGAGTGGGAATCATATGACTCTCCAGATGTTGTTGGATTGCAAGTCCCAACAGCCATAGCCAGCACAGCCTATGTTGAAGAAAGCTGGGAGTTGTAGTTCAATAACATCTGGAGGGCTGCATAGTTCCCACCCCTATCCTAGATACAACCCAAGAATTGGCCACAGGACTTGGACCTATCCTTTTTTGAATTTTGCATACATACAAACTATCAAAATGCAACACCCACGTGTTGACAGCGAAACATTTTGGAGGGAGGACAGGTGAACCAGAAGGACAGGAAGAGAAGGTATACTCTTGCTCCTCAACCATTCAGAATGTGAAGAGTGAGGGACAATATCATCCATACAAATCTCTCAACCAAGACAGTGATGAACCAAATTTAAAACAAAATATTGACTGAACTTCCATATTTTAATGTCAGTCAAGCATCACGAGTGGCCAAAAAAGACTCTTTTCAACTTAGGGGATGCACCGTGGAGGAGCAAGAATCTTTTGTTGGGTTTAAAAGTACAGCACAAAATGAGCAACAGAGCCCCCCCCCGCCCCAAATATATTATAGTATCCTTCGTGTTCCTCTTTTCTTCCCTTGGCTATCATGGAAATACTGGTTTGTTTTAGAAAACAATAAGGCATGAACATACCCCTAAAGCTGGGTTTTACTTCTAATTTGATACAAGGTAGGCTGTGAAAGTGACCAAAATTTCTACTCTGGAAGCCACAAACATGCATGGGAAGAAAGAACCACCAGCTGCTTGTGCCTATGTAATGTTAGAAGGCATTCTGTGTGGAAAAAGAAAAGCCACACTCTGTGCTTTTTCTTTTCTTCTTACTTCTGGTGTAGTATGAAGAACAGATCATACTGCATACCCTCCAACATTTCCTAGATGAAAACTGGAACATATGCAGTCAACCAACATCAGGGTGTCATCAAGATAGCAAACATTATTTATGAGGAAGAACACATAAGCCAAGAGGGGCTTGCAGCAGTTTGCTTTTGCCTGAGACTACTGGGAAGGGCAAGATTCCATTCCTCTAGTTTCCCTTCTGCTGAGTTAACTGAGTGCAAATTATCTGTGCACTTCAAACTCAGTTTTCAGCAATGGAAGTAAGCTGAGGAGGAAGTGGGAGGAGGAGAGAGAAAGTTGGACACTTTAAAACCAGTTGAAAAAGTGCTTTATAACTTTAAGAACTGTTTAATTGTCTTTTAAGTAACTTTTATATTTATACTTTTTATTGACATCCTTATATAGTTTTAATCTATATTGTTTTAACATGTTGTAAGCTGCCTTGAATCCCATTACTGGGGAAAAGGTGCAGTGTAAATGAACAAAATAGATAAATAAAGTTGGTCAACAGAGGATGAATTGAGACTGTCCCTACTAAATGGGGACCATTGAAGGACATGCATGTAGATTTCCCCCATGGTGGGCTTTCAAACCAGCTTCCTGGCTCAGCCCTCTCCTCATTGATTGAACCTGTGAGTACTATTTTCCGTAAAGCATCAGAAGCACGGAGATGAAGTAGGGCTTACTCACTTTTTCTATTCATTGCTTCTTATACCAGTCAGGTATAAATTGTTAGTTTTATATATAAAGCAATGGCAATGGCAGTGTGTACGTGGGAATCTCTCAAGAGCTGATTAAACATTCATTCATACGTACATACAAACACACATATTCCCTAATCCCTACAGAAACTGAGATCAATGTGAAGGATAGTGAAGGGAGGAATGTGACTCATCAAAGAACAGTCTGTTATCTATAGAGGAGCTGAAAGTGGACTCTGAGGCTTGGTTAGTGAATGGAAGACAAGGCTTTCAAAAACGCTAGCCCATCAAAATCTTCTACTTTATGTGTGGATGGCAAAGAAGGGTACAGAGTATTTTCTGACGATAGTGGGTGGCTCCAGTTGTGTGTGTGTGGGTGTGTGTGCTAGGGCTAAAATGAAACATTTCAGAAACAAATCATGTAAAACTTTCTTCTGAGAAATTTCAGCTCAGTTAATATCAGTGGAATGTCACTTTTATCTCATAGTGTTGAATGAAAGAACAATTGGAGGACAAGAAGGAATGGGACCAAACCCACTAACTTATTCAGCAATATTAGCAGTGCAATCCTGTACAACTCCACTCGAAAGGAAATCCCATTGCCTTCAGTTGAGTTGAACTCCAGGTAAGCGAGGGCAGAATGGCAGCTATAGGTTGCACTTTTAAACACACTTGCTGAGAAGTCAGTCTCATTGAACACAGAAGGACCTACTTCTACTGCACTCTAAAATAACCTGAAGCAATATTATGATTTCAGCTGTCCACAACAGTCTTCATCCTATTTATGGGCAGCAAAACTGAGAAAACACTGACAGGGCGGACATCAGAATAGAGTTTCTATGTTTTGGATTTTTCAGATTGGGCACACACATTAATGCTATTTCATTTTCTCTGGCATAATGGTTTTATTTTGAATGTGGCTTCAGAGATGTTAATCTGCTAGGACGGTGTGACATCGCCAGTAGCTAGAAGACACTAAAGGGAAGTGTCAGTTGCCTAAAGGTACAAGAGTGACTTGCAGAACCATTTCCTAGGCAAAAAAGTTATGATTTATGCCCCTGGTTCTGTCAGACCTCTGCTTTTCCCCGGTTGATCACTGTTCATTTTAAAACCATGGTGTTGCCTGTTGGTTCATGAAATAGGCTAATGAATTCCCTTGAAAGGGAAAATAATTTCCACTCTGTCTTCCCACACCATCCCAATTTTCATTCTATGTAGAAATTTGGTATGTGGGCATCCATACCGGTAAGCTTTCAAACACAGATTAGAACCTCAGCATCACCCATTGTAGAACTCAAGCATACTGAACACATGAGGCTTCATGCATTCAACATATACACACATTTTTGACAGACAAATCAATACATCTATAATATAACAACAACCATAACAAATTGCTATTCAATATAGATATAATAGGATGAACAGTTAGATTATGCTTTCCCTTGTAGGCATGCTCAGTCTTTCCTTTCCTCTTCTCAGATTTTCTTCAGATAACAATAATAAATTCTAGCCTTCTGTTTCCTTGTTCAAGTTGAGCAACCATTCTCTCTATTAAAAGAAGTGAATAAGCTAACTTTCTGCTGCACCACTGCAGCAAAGAACACCGTTTTACAGCAGAAAGCCCTCTGCTTTCTGTTTCTATTTAAGTTTACGTGTCTTTTCCACTCTGCTTCCTTCCACTTCTGAATAGTTCTGAAACTGTTCACCAATGCAAAAGTGGAAAATCCTTTCCACGGTATAGAATCTCCTAATTTTCATCAGGCTTTACAAAACAGAATTCTGATCATATAGGAACATGTTCAGAAAGGCCTTTGTGTTGGGCTTCTGTTATGGTCATGTTAGCAAAGAGGACGGAGTTAAACAAGGAGGTACCTGTCACAAAATCTTCTGACTCTTCCATAAAGGGAACTCTCTTTTCACAGAACAGTTATATCTCATCAAGAGGTTTCCCATTGCAGCAGGGGAATGTGAAGTGGCATAAAAATGCTGACCTCCTTTAAGGTTATCAGTAGCATGATCCATCCCTCTTTTTTGGTAGATCCCTTGTCAAGGATGTCTGTTTTGGGGTATATGTGCGGAATTTGAAATAATGACTTCACAGCAAAAGGAAATATTCAATGAGAGTCTAACTCATATATAATTTAATGGAGATAGAATTCAAAGACATAATTTAATGGAGTTATGCTTAAGTATTTTTAGGACTACAGCCTTATTCTGTCTCTCTCTCCCTCTCTTTCTCTCTCTCTGTGCAGTGTGTGCATGTGTGTATGCTGCTCTTCAGGATAAAATTTCACATCTCCTCCACTCCTCATACATAATTTCTCACTGCAAAAAAATTACCTCTCAAAAATTCAGTGATTCCAGAACACAAGTAGGTTCCTGGCATTTCCCTTAAAATGGTAAGTGACTTTCTTTAGAGAAGCCTGCCAAAATGGCAAGCTGATTTATCATTAAAACTTGCCTTTTCCTTCATGTTTTTCTTCTTCTTTTGATCCTGAGGTCAAACATTTTAACTGGAAGAACTGTTTGTTCCAGATTCAGTAGTACTGACATCTACGGGAAGCATACATCACTTCCCTTTGCAAAATAAAATAAAATAAATCATTTTACCCCAGTACCTTGACATATTGATCAGACAATTACACCAAAGGCATGACCATCAAGAAGAAGAAGGGCATGAAAAAGACCTGAAAATTGTATTGCTGTTGGCCATCAGAGTTAACAGCACTGGGGTAGGGGATCCAGCAATCTGATTTAGTTGCAAGATTTCAGCAGACTTCTTCTCATACAATATCCTGCCATTTTATTATCACATTGAAGAATCTACAATCTTATACAACAATTTTTTTTAAAAAAAAATACTTTGCATCTGTTTGCTATTTTAGACCCAGCTGAATTTATTTATATGGAATATGTGGCCCAAGAGAACACTTTTTAATGTACAGGACCACAGCAGAGTTCATAACCAGTTCAAGGCACTTGAGTAAACTATTTGCTTCCATGTGGGTCGTGTATATATTGCCATTTTGACTGAAAGTAATGGCTCAAAAAATATATATCCCATAATCATCAAATTAAGGTAGCCATTGATACACCACCCAAAGGGGGGCAGCAATACACATAGACAAGATTTTTGTAGATGATAAGTTTGTCCCTGGTTCCATGAAGCTACTAAGGGAGGTCATCCTAAACTGGCATTCGGATTTCATCATTATGCTGCTGATATCTCATGGTATCTCTGTTTTTTAAAAAAATCATCACCTGTGAGGCTGTGGATAACCCAAACCCATTGTTTGGGTGTGGTAATGGGATGACTGTTGGCAAACTAGTTGAGATTTAGCCTATAGAAGATGGAAGTTCTGTTGGCTAATAGATAAGTTTATCTAGGTTTGACTGTGCATCTGTACTCTACATGGTGTTGCACTCTTCCTAATGGATTGGTTTTGTAGCTTTGGGGTGACTGTGGACTTCACATAGCTCTTGGAGTGGCAGGTGGCTGAATTCCATTTTAGGGACAATATTGGAAGAAAGCTGGAATATAAATTAAATAAACAGGTAAAATTAGTAGTACCATTGTCCATCCTTCTTGGAGAAGGAAAATCTGGACATGGTGACCCATGCTTCCAGTTTATATGCCTGAATGTGAAAACATTTATATGGGCCTTCCCTTGTTTGCACATTCAAAAACTAGGGAGTGCAAAATGGAGCAGCTGGACTATTTTTTGGAATGAGTTTTATAGACCATATAACACCGACCTTATTCCAATGTCACTGGTTTCTAGGTTGGGTTCAAGATGCTGGTTCTTACTTATAAAGCTAGAAATATAGGAAGATGTAGGTTGCTTTTCTCTCTTCTCCAATCTTGTATGTCCCAACATCAAAGGAGGTTATGTTGGTGGGACATACATGTTGATACACAGGATGTGGCCTTTTCTGTAGCAGCACTGTGAGTGTGAAATGCTCTCTCTAGGGAAGTCAGATTGGCCTCATCTTATTTTGATAAAAACTGCCCTAGTCATGAGACCAGATGACCCCTAAGAACTTCCCAAGGCCACCACATTGCCTATTTATCTGGAATCAATCTGCTGTGACCTTGTATATAGGAAGCTGCCCTGTACTGAATTGAACACTGGTCCATCTAGTCCAGTAATGCTTATACTGACTGCAGGCAAATCTTTAGGATTTCAATCTGGAATCCTTTCTAAGTCCTACATGAACTGAACCTGGGATTTTCTGCATGCAAAGAAGCTGAGTTGTACCTATCCAGCCTGGAAACTAAATCTGTAAAGGAGGTAGAAAAGAAGAAATGAAACAGGTGGATAGTTAATTGGCATGGTAGGGAAAGGAAGCAGGAAAAAGAGGGATATATTTGTGGCATGCAGAGAAGGGAAAATGGCCAGATTACAGGTATTAGTGAATTTTTAGCTTGTCTAAGGGTGATTGGAGCTAAGATGGTCCATTCAGTTTGCTTCAGCCATTTTCTATATACTAATTGTGGTTTTATTCTCTGAGAGTGCATTTTTATGCCCCAAAACTGGCATCAGCCACATACAAAAGGGAGGTATCAGTAAGTTTGAGGAAATCCCAAAATTTACAGAAGTTCAAAAACAAAAAAAAGCAATGGGGTAAACACCTAAGAAGGAAAAAATGCTCCCAAACATTTCTCCGAGGAATAAACATGTTCTATGAGCATGGAAATGCTGACTTGCTTTGGGGGCAGGGAACCTAGAAACCTGGAGTGGGAAGGTCTCCATAATGGAGATGACAAGCCTGCCTGGCTGAAATCCTGGCAATCAGCAGTTATGTGCTAATGTTTTGCTGTAGCCCACACTGATTATTGTTTTGAAAGCTTCTGATATCTGCTAGGTCCTTTATATGAAAGCCACATGTTGCCAGAAGAACAAGCAAGCCAATTGCATTTAGCAAACCATGATGTATATGAGATGTATTGGCCATCAGCAACCACAGGAAGAGGGAGAACTCTAGATGGAGGAAACTGCAAGAAGCAGAAAGGGAAATAGGCAGACAGATGCTACCAAAAATATGAAGGGTAGTAGTGATGAGCCCCAGTGATCCATTAGGAAGTTTTTCTTCAGTGCTGCCTTGCCTGCATTTACTCAGAACATGTTAAGTTTCCTATTTGGACAATTTCCAGTGGTGTTATGGGCAAAAGAGAACCCCCATGTCAGGAGAATAAGGCACATTGAGCTGACTGGACTTTGTTTCTTTCTCTTTGATCTCAAGTTCTGAAAGGATTATTTATAATCACTGTGTGTGGCTGGGACTGGGTCAAAAACAACATTCAGTGCAGTGAAGAGAGCTATGCAAAAATGCAAACAGGTATTTCCATTTCTTCCTAGAACACAAGCAGTGTGGTGTTTCTTCAACAAGTCCCTTCATTGTGAACCAGATGAGGAATGAGCATACAAAATGTGCCCAAAAGCAGCTCAGTGGCTGAGCACATGCTATGTACATGTACAGAAATTCCCAAGCCCAATCCCCAGTGAAAGGAATGGGAGAAATAGAGCTATATAGTTGTGTACATTAGCCTTAAGCATCACAATGTACTAAAAATATTACTCCTTGATCAAATGTTGTTGGTACTTTCTGTGCCTGTAGGAATTAAAAGCTGCCCTCATAACCTTTCAGGTGCTCCAGAAATAGATTTCAGAGTCTTAAGAATGTTCCATTGCACTGACTCCTTAAGATTGCCTTTTCCCATCCAGTGGAAAGGTTTAAATGGAAATGGAAGAGAATGGGGCAAGTTATGAATTGCCATGCAGTTGCAGGGAAGGAAGTTCTAGCCAACCCAGCAGCCCATTTCTCTTGTGGGGCTTTGTGCCTGTGGGAGAATCTGGAAAAAGGAACTACTTAACCTCTAACCTTTTTCCTTGGAGTCTTACACTTCCCAGAAGGTCCTGTACCCCTGCTGATTTTTATCTCCATGGGGTCCCAGAGTTTTGTCTTCAGACCAATAGAAGAGGTGAAAAGCAGCTGGAAAGAAGGGGACTGAGAGGAAAAGAGGCTGCAACAGGAAGGGTTATGCAGTCACTTTTCTCTTCTGCTGCCTTTCTAACACGAATTGTCCTCTCATGAGGGTGTTTTGCACGGGAATGGGTGACTGGGGCTTTTGGACATGGAGCTGTAGTATTGCATGTACACTTTCTCCTTGGTCAGCTCACAACAGATCTTTTAGATAAACCAAAGACATTCCTCTTGAAAAGCTGTCATTCCCCCTCCTTCCTAATTAATCTCAATAGCCTAACATTTGAAAGTGGCAGGAGCAGGGATGGTGATGGCCTCTGTCCAAAAGTGACAGACGCTTTGTGTGAATAAACACCCAGCATGTTTGGAAAGACCCCAGAAAGTCTTATGACTGAATACTAAGGAACAAAAAAGTTTAATGCCTGCCAGCCTGACAGAATTGTACTGATGTCAGGTGAAAGAAACTCTCTTTCCAGGCCTTCAGATCTTTTGGTCTACAGCTCCTCAAGCCCTTGTTGATTGGTTATGCTGGGGTTTATGAGAACTGTAGTCCCAAACATCTGAAAGTGAACCAAGTTGTCTTCCCCTGTTGTTCTATCAACACCTTGACTGCAAAGTGTTAAGTGGATTTTTCTGAGACAGAATTACAAATTAGAAAAGCTCCCTTTGAACGTTGGCTCTCTGATGAACTCAGAGGGTAGGCCTAGGCAAGCCATTTTCTCTCATCTGTATCTCTCACCCCACCTTCTAACATGGAAAGAATAATGCTGACCTAACTTACAGGGTTGTTGTAAGAACTGAGAAAAACTCAAGTATCTGAAGCAAATGCTATATAGTATTATTACTATTATTGCTCATTTTATTCTTTAATATTTCATTGTGTTGATACTGAATGAAGAAAACACTATCGCTGAACAGATCTCCAGAATAATCTGTACTTCACAGAGCCTTTTCATTCACTATGTTGTTGAAGAAACACATCATGTCTACTGTAGAATTGTTTGACATTGTATTGGTCAGTCAGCTCAGTTTGCATTAATGTGATCTCTTCAAATTGAGACCAAAGCATGACATTTTGGATTGTACTTCCTAAAATCCACCACCCAGGATGGCTAAGCTCTGGTTTAGGACCTAAATACCCAAAAGTGCATCCACTGTCAAGGAAGGTCCGTGACAGTTTGCATGTCAGTGGGCACAGTGAATCTGCTCCAAGTTTTAATCCAAAGTTTAAAGGAACTACTGGAGCAGCTGAATGCTATGCTCTCAATAAGGTCAGTACCATGGATAGCTCTTTTAAAATTTAGAGTAAAACCAAGAGCAAGATTCACTGCCACGCTGTCATGGAAGTATCCAGCTCTCACAGAAGGAGATGCTTCCGCCCAGTTTAAGAAGTAGTCTTGTCCTTTGTTCACTCCATTCACCAGGCCCCTGACCCTTTAGACAGGTTTTTTAAGAGGAAGGAGGGTCTGCTGTGGAGAAATCTGCTTTCACCAGCCCACTTATACCTGCCTACATCTAGACTCAATATTTAAATACCATTCATTTTCCTCTATCCCATTATGGCCTTTTAAGCTTTTAAGATAAGCTGAAAGAGCTAATAGTATCAATTTATTGTCAGATCTGAATGATGCTGGAGGAGTTCTCAATACCCACATCATAATGCTCAAATTCCTAAGACAATATGTGATGCGTATGAATCAGTATGCACACTTAAAAGTAGACTGGTATGTCATTATCACAGTGAGAGCAGGAAGTTGTTTCAGATTAATGGGTTGATCCAGTCTTAGTCATACTTAGCATAAACCCATTGAAATCAATGAGATATAGTTTAGTCATGATTTCAGCCAGTCTACTCTGATTCAATCCAACACATTATTGTTTATAATTCACCCTTCATATTCTGGATTTCTAGCAGTTTTCAGATGGGTTGTTTGCAATCCAGGAACATTTGTAATAGTCTAAAACCCTGAAAACAATTAAGGTGTATTTATACGTACATATATCAAGCATAAAGACTGTTTTTAATGTTTTTAATGAGAAATCGTAGCATCCTTACCTCTTCAACAAGTTGCAGCATACGACGAGTGCTTTCAAGTGACTGAGAGGAAAAAGAAATGAACAATGAAATGAATTGGTAAACTTATATCACTGGTAATTATTGGTAAACGTAAGAGTTATAACTGGTAAACTTGGGCACATTCTTCACAGTCAAATAAAGAGAAGTGACAGATCGTTTTCCTTAAAGGAGCTCAGGATGATAGTTGAGATTCCCTTTCCTGTCATTTTATTCTCCCAACAATCTTTAAGGTAAATTAGGCAACTGGCACAAGATGACTCAATCTGAACTGAACAAGGATCTTGGTGGCTGAGTAGGGACTTGAGCCTGAGATTCCACAATCCTAATGCAACATTGTCTCCATTATGCTATATAATGTCTCTTCCAATTTGTTTTCCACAACAAGAAGATGGATATTTCAGGTTGGATGTGATTGAACAGGCAAGGTTCTTACTTGACTTTTAAGCAAGGGAAGCTGAAGAACCTTATGCCCAAATTTTTCAGCACTTGGAATTCAGAGTGATTGGACAAAGCTATATTGTTATCAGCAACGAAAGATAGTTCTAGGTGATGGTGGCATCTCTTGGGCCAGCCACAATGAGAAGCAGTAAGACTTTAGTGAGAAGCAAAGTAATTCAATACAATCTAATTAAGTTCTTTAGATAATTTATATCTCACCTTTTCCCCCTAAAGAATCACTCAGGTGGCTAATCATAGATACCCAGAGAGATTGATAAACACATAGTTCTGTAGAGAGAGCAAGAAATTCATGATCCTCAGATGTGTTTGGACTGCAACTTCAGTCACTCTTGACTATGGCTAGGATTGATGAGAATTTAATTTCAATAACATCTGGAGGACCACGGCTTCCCCACCTCTGCTCTATAGCTAGGTAAGATTAGGAGAAGGGTTGCTGGAACTGATCAAAGGCTCATCCTGTCCATCATTCTGTTCCTAGATTGGCCAACAAGAAGCCAATTGAAGGCTCACAAGCAGAGCTAACTAGCCTTATGTAATGGACTTTAGTGGTAAAGCCCAAAACAGCCATCTGGTTTCCTTGATATGCATTTGACTAAAACACCCATCATCCCCAGGCATCATGGATATCATCTTCACTGGATACAATTCCAACAATTCCATAATTACCTTTCTAAATTTTCACTGTCCTGTGACAGTGGAAAGGCTGTAGCTGAATGGCAAAGTGCTTGTTTTATATGCTGAAGCCTCACCCTGTCCAATTCATAAGATTACAGACAGCAGAGCTAAGAGATCAGGACCTAACAGATCAGTCTTAACTCTGAATGTATTTGGGGGAAAGCTCAGCTGTTGGACAACAGCCTACAGTTTTCTTGTGTTGGGTTTTGTTCACATCTCCTCACCTCATCAGTCATCTGGTCAGCACGCTGCTGCATTTCTTCCAATTCATTGCGCATATCAGCATCTTCTGCCATTTTGGCGGTGAATGTGTTGCTTTGGCTCCTGGATCAAGAGTCTTCCTTTGATTTGCCTGTAAGCCTAGAAGATAGGAAGAAGGGAGAATAACATAAATGAATAAAGCCAGTGAAGTAAAGTTAAACATGTTGCAAGCTGGAAATCGGCACAATCCTTAAGTACTCTGAAAAACACCATTAGATTACTGTTCTCACCAACAAATTATTTTTGATGATTTTTGCGTCAATGGCAGTATTTTCAAAAGCCCTCTTAGATTATGGCTCTCGCCATCAAATCATTTGACAGTGGCTAGCAATTCTCATGATCCAGAGAACACTCAAAGATTGTTCCCAGGGTGATGTTGTTCTATTTCTGGTCTGTTAGTCATTCTCTTGAATAGGAACCCAAATGTATGCTTGGTACAATCATGAAGCAGAACTGATTCATTTCTCTTTGTAAAGACACTATTATCAACCTTCACTGAACAACAAACCTAATGGAAAAGCACAGGTTCAGCAAGTGAAGAACTTACATCTAAGTTTTACCCCAAACAACTCAGAACTTTTCCAAAGTTGATGACAGCACAGAACTAAGGACTGTTAAGGACAGTATCTATCACCAGGGATGCTTCCTGAGAAATAGCTCACAGTGTTACCAGTAAAAACACATTGTGGAGCTACTCTACCTTTGCCTCCTTAATGGTAGGAAAAAATGCAAGGAGTGGTGGGAAAACACAAGAAAGTTAGAAACTGAACACAGCACCAAGCATTTCTAGATAGAAAGGTCCTGCTGCTCAAAATCAGAAAGCACAGTGCACCTATTCTGTCTGTTGTTCCTTAACGGTGTTTCTTCAGAAAGGGGGAGAAATTATTAAAAAAAAGAGGAGGGTTATAAATAAAGGATGATCTGTGTGTCTGTCTATTTTATTTATATGCCACCTTTCTCCTGGACTGGAACTCAGGTTGGCTTGTAAGTGGTGTGAACGCTCCTGCAGTTCTTATTTCCAACAAGAATATTCTCCATGGTAGCCAAAGTATCTTGTTTTACATTCTTCTGCCCTAAGCTGCTCCTGCAAACTGAAAAAACAATGGCCCAAGCAGTTATATCCTCTGGCTTCATTTTTACAGGCACTAATTAAGTCAATTAACATTTTAAAAAAACTATACCAGGGAGAGAAAGTTTCCCAAGTATGTACCTGCAGTGGGTAAGGCACTGAAAACTGACCTGAAGGCAAAAGCTGGCAGCTAGTTTCTAAACATAGAAGAGCTCAAACTGAAGAACTCCATATCCCATCCTGTGTTAGGTCCAGGATTCCACACTTGGTATGATCTCAACATTTGGGTTGGGAAGGTTTCCTTTTGGAGGAAAGATTATTTTTTGAATGCCAGTTTTGGATTTAGTCCTTGTGCCATTTTTCTTCGCACCAAATAAAGGCATGAAACAAGCCAGGACACCATGTGCCCTAACATGGTACCCACATAAATAGCATTACTTAAAGATAACAACAAAGCAACTAGTTTTAAGACTCACTTCAGCTCTGTAATTAGTAGTAGTAGTAGGGGTAGTAGTAGTAGTAGTAGCAGCTCTGCAATTAGTATATGGTACTGTACTATATTAGAGGGTAATAGTCAATATTCATATGAGGCACCCATAAAATTCAATGAATGAAACAAGGTGATGGCATGATCAAAGCTTCTTCTAAAACTGTTTGCCAATTCCCACCTTCTCCCCAGCCTCAGCAATGGCAAAGGGTGATTGCTCAATAAAAATCTCATCTGGATACATCCAAAGCCCTGATTATTCTGGTGCTTCCAACTTTAAATCTTGAGTAGAGATTTATAGGACTGGTGCAAACTATTGTGCAATGTGAAAGAACTTGTAAAACACCTTGTTCAAAGGAAAGTTTTCTCTCTTTTTTTTAATTTACTGAAAGAAAAATGTGAGAACATGCCTTGAGGTGTTTCCTTGCCACCCTCAAGAAAGCGTATAGCAATGGTTCTGGTAAACGATGGCAGTCCTAGTAGTTAAAGTATCCGGCCTTTTGATCATGGGTGTTGTATGGTGCATTATGTTCCCCACTGGGTTCCTCAAGGAGGGAGAGAGGTTGGGGGTGGGGAGAGTAACCACAAAGGGCTCTTCTTTGATCCGTGCCACAGAAGGGGAAGTCAAATGGTCAATGCACTGTCTGTGGAAAGTGACAGAGCATTTCTATCCCCTGTCAACACTAAAGTTAGCATAGTTGAAATAATTTACAGAAATGAAGGGTATACTTCAGGCTGACCTCAGTCTCTGAGATAACAAGTACACCATAGCAGCTGGTTAGAACAGGGTAGGCACAAATGTGGCCCATTGGTCACATGAAGCACCCCCTGCCAAGGCCCACTGAAAAATGCTTCTATTCCCTTAGGGTTTTTTTTTCTTTTCTGTTCTCACTTCTTTAGCAGAACAGAAGGCTCCTCCTCAGATGTAAAACCAAAGCTAACCACAACTGGCCACAGACTCCCTCTGCTGTGGCTTCCAGCAGATTGTGGAAGACCAAAAGTGGCTGCTGGTTTCTTGGTATCTATTCACCTTTGATTTAGATTATGAGCTCTCAACTAGGATCAGACATAAGCTCCTTAGACAAACTCAATTTACACACTCTTCATGATCATCTCATATGTATGATGAGAATAACAATGTTCCCAAATTAAGAATATTACCGAAACAAGGTAAATGAAGTGCTTTAGTCCTCTAAATGAGAAATACCATTATTAACTGGGACAAAGTAGGAGAAATGAGTAAACAGTATAAGTCTCTCAAGATGGAACCGAAAGAGGTGTCTCCATCATATCTGTCTCTATTGGCTGACATTCCAACTATGTTTATACATGCTCAGAGAGGCCATAGAACTGTTCCTGTAAAGATGGACGTTGTCATCATCATCATCATCATCGTCATCGTCATCATCATCTGTCCTTTTAGAGAATACCCATTCTTTCTCCCACATATTTGTAAATCTGTACTCTTTCACCTCCCTGCATAATGTGTTCCTTCTTAAAAATATAATATATTTTCTGTGTCATTTAGACTATTCTGGTTAATGTATAACCAAGAAAGACTACCATGGGGAAAAAAATCACGCCATATGTTGTTGTGTTAGATGACACACTTGTTTAAATACACACATAATACCAACTGATAAGCATTGTATCTATTCTCTTTCATCTTTCAGAAAAGAGGAAGGAAGCAAGAAAGATAGGGAAGAGGGAGCAAAAGCTACTCCACAAAATGCATTTCAGCTACATCTATGTATCAGTAGGTACGTAACAGTTGCATTATCAAGATGTTATTAAGTACTAGAACTGAATTAAATATGCTAACTGCACTATAGTGGAGAACTATAGCCATATTTGAGTCTTTGCTGTGCCGTTTGGAAACCTCCTGTGAGAAGAGACTACCCTTCTTATCCTCCGCTTTGAGTGCCACTCTTATTATTGATTAAAGATTCCTGGTTAAGGCAAATGGAAGCAATTCTTTATGCCCCCCAAAGAGCTGAAGTGGACAAGGGCTCTTGATTAAGACTAATGAGGCATTCCATTCAAATTCCCCACAACCAA
>CAOLHI010004466.1:0-115119 GCA_948474755.1 Ctenosaura bakeri | reverse complement strand
CATCTCACCATTCTCAACAATGGGTTCCAAAGCAGGTCGCAACATGGCTGAGCAAAGAGTTAAAACCTGGTCAGCCAGAGTCATAGTCCAACACGCAGACCATTAAATTACACTGACTACACATATAGTTTGAAGAACTATCTATAACAGCAGAGTTACAATCTAGGAGTCATTGTAGCAATCCATCAAAATCTCATAGAGCTGTCATGAGACATGTGGTCAGGACTGAGAGCCTGGTGGGAACATGAATACCCAAATGTCTGAAATACAATGAGCAAGGTTGTGGAACTGACCACCATTTAAACCTGTTCCACCCTCAACTAAAGAACATTTTTACAAACTATTACACAATTGATACTTCACCCCAGTGAAACTTTCTAAGATTATCTGCTCAATCTCCCCACAATGTTGGAAGAATTGTAAGAATAAGGGATCTACGATTTCTATGTGGTTACAATCTGATAAGGTTTTTAATTTTTTTGTCAGAGATGTTGAATCAAACAGTTCATCACTGTGAAGCTCTTCTTCTCTCCATCTTCAAATAACGTAATTCATCTCTTAAATATAATGGCTTGATTTCAATTCTTTTGACAGCAATGCCTGTGGAAATTGCTAAGCATTGGAAACACATTGGAGATCTCTTTTTCTGTCAGATTCCCTGCTCAGCTATGAGAATCCACTGGGTGACTTTGACAGAGTCATGCACTCTCAGCCCCAGAAAATCCTGTAACAGGTTCACCTTAGGGTTGTCATAAGTTGGAAATTACTTGATGGCACACAACAATAACAAGAAAAGTATGGCCCATCATTCTTTTAGAAGAACTAATATAACAGATAAAAGCATCAAAGGGACAAAGTGAAGAAGACAAATTTTCTTCGACCTGGCATCCATTTAACATGTATACAGGATCTGAAACTGCATCATTCAAATCTCCAGAACAACATTTGGACTTCTGGATTAACCCATTTTAACAATTTATAACTAGAAAACAGACACACAATTTGTATATTCCAACCTGCTGATACTGAGTTGATGCATGGATCTTATGATTAAACTGAATGTTATATTGTTAATTTAATTTAGATTTTTATCTTTCTGCTCCTGTGTTTTGTTTTGTTTTTTGGTAATTTTGTTAATTTTTTTTTTTTAAAAGATGAACCAGAAAAGGAGCAGAGTGATGATGTCAGTTGCGCCACTGAGCTAAGGCAAGTGCGAGCAGTAGGTGCAGAATGAGAAGGCGGGCAGCGGCAAAGAAGAAGGAATACAAAATAAGTAGCAATGAAAACAGGAGCCAGCATGGTGTTGTGGTTTGAATATTGAACTACAACTCTAGAGACCAGGACTGGAGTCTCCACTCACCCATGGCAACCCACCAAGTGACCGTGGGCAAGTCACACTCTCAGCCTCAGAGGAAGGCAAGGGCAAATCCCGTCTGAACAGATCTTGCCAAGAAAACCCCATGACAAGGTCACCATATATCAGAAATGACTTGAAGACAACAGCAGCAACAACAACAAAATGCGTGGGGTGTGTGTGATCATTTTCTAATGATAAAATTGGTTGTCTTTTGAGGATAAATAGGTCAGGGAGCTAGGATTGTTTTCTCTGTTTTCTAAAAGCAATGTTTTTTAAATAATATGAAAAACACAGTAGCCTAAAAGATTTTGAGGCTAATACTGGGGTGTGGAACTTTTTTGTTATGGTCAATGACAGATGAAATAAAAATATTTTTCTTGGCAGACTGGCACATTTATAACCCAGATAAGAAAGTTCTGCTTTCAGGCTACAAGCCACAGAGTACAGTCCTGCAGTTACTTGCATGGGTCCTACATGTGTCATACCACAGTGACTGAAGCAATATACACACCCACGTAAAAATGCTCCAGTGTAACCCCCTCTGCTCTTCTGTGCAGACAACACTATTCTGATGGTGTAAAGCAATTGCATTCATGAGTATCTGTCCATCAGTCGCAGTTGCCTTGCCTTAACCCAGAGAGGTGCTTGCTCTCTGTTGCATTAATTTGTGCATGGTAGAAGCCTACATGTTGGGGTTTGTGTTCTGGTGTCCCAAGTCTTTTTGAACAGGGCATATGCACTGCCTGTCTTTCGTAAGTGAAATATATGTTATCATTAAAGGCCAAACTAGACATCTCATTGTGTGAGTGTATTTAATGTGGTCATTTTTCCAATTTTTTGTAGCAGCTACAGCTGCATACTGAACGGACAGAGCATCTTCCTTTTCAGAAGGAAAGGAGGGGGAAAAAGGTTTCTTGGCAGCAATGACTATGTGTTTTTGAGAACAGGAGCTAATAACGTGGGCAGCAGAGCCAGCAGGGACAGCAGCAGTTCACTAAAGGTGGGGAAAGGGAAAAGAAGAAAAAGTAGAGCACAGACGGTTATAAAAATAAATGCGGGAGAGATGACACACTGTATTATAAATGCAGTTAAACATGTGAATATGTTAACGTTCTTTGGATATCTGCCTTCAGCAATATATCACCTATAACCAAAGAACAACCAACGTGCCACAGTTCAGGCCTTGATCTATTTTTGGTAACACAGAGAAGCAGTTATTGTTTGAGGATCTGTATCTATACAAAATATAGATAAAATATAGATAGATATATTGCTACTGGTGGTAGCAGCAAGAATGAATTTATTTGAAAACAAGTAAAGGACATACAGCAGGTAGCAGGTGAATGGTTTTCTCCAACATTTGGACAGTAATCTTAGCTGAACAGCTAACACTGTTAACACAGTATGACAGATCTGTCAGAAGAAAAGTGTAAAAAGACAGCTACATGGCAGCACGTATGTTTAATACGTTTAATGAAGTGAAAGTATGTTGCCATGTATCTGTCCTTTTGCATTTTTCTTCTGACGGATCTGTCGTAGTGTGTTAACTGTTCAACTAAGATTGCTGTCCAAATGGTGGAAAACCATTCACCTGCCACCTGCTGTATGTCCTTTACTTGTTTTCAAATAAACTACTTTCATTCTGGCTGCTACCAGCAGCAGCAAAATACATATTTTATATAGATAGATACAGATTAATTATGAGTACTGATAGAAGATGAGATTTTTGTGTTTGTGTGCATGTGTCTACAAATTGCCTGTCAGGTTATGGCAATCCTGTGAATTCCATAGAGTTTTCTTAGGCAAGGAATACTCACCAATGGCACTACTGTTGAGTGCTTCTCTGAGGCAAGAGGCTACACTGATGGCAGCAGTGCTGGTGGGAGTGTCTCCCACATCAGGCAGGCTTTTGCTGAATGTGCCAAACATCTACTGGGCAGCAACAGTAGGTTGGAGAGGTGACACTGGCAGAGGATCTCTCAGAGACAACAACAGTCGCACCATAGCTAACACTTCTTAGTACTGCGCAGAGGGAGGTGTGGTAAACCTTCTTTTGAAGATCTTTTAGTAGGAAAACTCTATGATGAGACAATGCAAAATGAAACAAGAGACAGTGCCAGAAGACAAGACTCCCAGGTTAGATGGCACTCAACAAACTATGAGGGAAGCGCAGAGGACAATTATGTGTACCACTGTGGCTGACGCAATTGGACTTAAGCCAAAAGGATGTTCAGCTGTTGACATGCTCAGTGGCAAAAGGAAAGTCCAAAGCTGCCCAACACATATTATTATAGGAACATGGAATGTGAAAAGTATGAATCAGGGGAAGCTTGATACAGTAAATCAAGAAGTGGAATGTATAAACATTGCAATACTTAGGGTGAGCTAGTTAAAATTGACAGGAATGGCACATTTGGAGTCAAATAATTACAGTGTTTTACTCAGGAAATAAACATCGAAGAAGAAATGGAGTGGCATTTTAGTGAGAAGAGACGTAGCAAAAGCAGTACAATCCAAGTCAATAATGTCGACAAGACTTCAGGGAAAACCCATCAACATAACATTCATCTAACTTTATGCTCCAGCTACAGAGGAAGAAGAAGAAATTGAAAGATTCTATGCTAGATTCTAGTCCAGGAAGAAACTGATCACACACCAAAGCAGGACTTCTTGTTAATCATAAGCGACTGGAATACAAAAGTAGAAAATATAGCAGAATCCAAGATTGTAGGAAAATTTGGCCTGGAATCAAGAAATGAAGTAGGAGACTGACTGATTGAATTTCGTGAGGCCAAGAGTTTGTCCATTGCAAACTCATGCTTCAAGCAACCCAAATCCAACAGACTATATAATTTGGAAGCAGAAGATGGAGAAGCTCTATTCTCTCTACAAAAACAAAACCCGGAGCAGACAAGGGAACAGACCATGCACTGCTAATAGGAACAGCTAGAGCAGACCTGCACAACTTGGCAGTAGGTAAGGGCCAAAATTAAATAGGCTAAACTTTTTTGGGCCACAGATAGGTTTTAAGGGAGACGATCCTGGAGCATGTACAGAGTGCTCTTCTCTCTTATCACCCTAATTAGCAACTACAAAGTTAAATATTTTGGGGGGGCGTATTCCATCAACCCCATCACTTCTCTTACTGAAGCCAAAGAGCTCTCTGGCAGAGAATTCTAAAGCCCCTCCCTAAACAAAACCCCAGGATTCCATAGGATGTCAAAAGGGGAATAATAATAGCGCTATAACAGTGCAGTGCAGAAGGGCCCAAAGTTATCTTTCAAAATACAATTATCTTCTGGATGATAAAAATGAAACAAGATTTAAAATAGTAAAATAAGGAATCAAGATTTGAGATAGTAAAATAAAGAACAAAATCCATTTCCTTCTTCCTTTTTTTCCCAGTCCTATGACCCATACCATTCTCTCCACCCACTCTCCCTCCCTCTCTCTCCCAATTCTTTGTTTTATTTGCAGTTACCCTAAATTACAAACTAAGCCCAGATGTGTGAACTAACATTCAAGCCTCCCATTATTCCCTGCAGACATTCAGAGAACTTGCATTGCTCTCCATGAGCATTTTTGCCATTCATCCTTGTCCATCTCCAACTAAAATCTCTTATTTTGGCTGCCTTTGCTCATCCCTACCTACTGCATACCTAGCCCTGAGCAGTGCCCATAGTAATGTCTTCCTTCCCCTGCTACAGAATTTGCAGGAGGAAGAAACTCAGAGCTCTCAGCAGCCCCTCACCTGGTGAGCCAAGCGGAGAAGCAAGAGAAAGCAAAGGAAAGCGGAGGAGGAGGGAGGGGGGTGGAGGGGAAAAAAAAAGTAAAGGAGGCAAAGTCGAGACAGAAGCAGAATTTTGAAAGAGACCAAGCTTGAGAGAGGGTGCATGTGCCTTCAGAGCCATCTCATTGTATAAGAAATCTGTTTCCACAGAGTTTCTTTCTTCCTCCCTCAACTTCATTCCCACCAGGTGTGGGTAGGTTGTGTTGCAAATGTTTCCTGGAGGGAAAAAAGCAGACCACAAGGTTCAGTTAAAAAAACAACAAAAAAAACTCCAAAAGAACCAGTAGACAAATCAGCACGACCCTTGCAGAAGAGACACAAATGGGGGAGCACAGCTTCCCAAGGTCACACACTGGCCTGTTGTTTCTGGACTGAATCAAGATTGGAACATATGTCGGGGCAAATGAAATCAGAGCAACTCGCCAGAGCAGTCAAATGTTTCTCAAGACATCGTGGCCCAGCGGCACCCCCAAAAAACTGCCACCTGAAGCAGACCACCCTTCCTGCTTGCAGGCTGCATGAAATCCTTTGGTGGCCCGCAAGCAGTGCGCGGGCCATACGTTGTGCAGGCCTGAACTAGAGTAAAGCTAACGAAGAACACTAAACCAACCATCATACTGAAATACCACTTGAAGAACACCCCTGTAGAATTTAAAGATAATGTGGAAAACAGATTTGTGCTATTAAGACTAAGTGACTAGGAACCAGAAGAACTCTAGATTGAAGCCAGAGACATTATCAGGGAGGAAGGTAAAAGACACTATCTGGCCTTAATGGACGACATTCTTCAAGCACTTAAAGACAGATAAAAAATAAAAGTAAAAGGTGACAGAAATATAGTCAGAACCTTGAATGCAACTGTTCAACCACTTGTGTGCGGAGATAAGGAGAACTACTACAGTAATCAATGCAGAGAAGAAAAAAGTAACAACAAAAAAGGAAGAACAAGAGACCTCTTCTACACAATCTAAGAAATAAAAGAGAATTTTAACCCAAGAGTGGGTGTGCTCTACAACCAGCAAGGGAACACACTACATAACCCAGTAAAAATAAAAAATAAAAAAACCAGTGGAAAAATTACATGGAAGAACTATATAAAAGAGATGAAAGGGTGACAGATGCATTCAAAGAAGAAAAATATGAAGATGAAGCTCCAGTTTTGGAAAGTGTAGTGCTGCACTCACAGCACTTGGGAAAAATAAATTACCAGGAACAAATGGCACACCCATCGTGCTGCTTCAAGCTACACAGACAGAATCTACTCTAGTTCTTCCTAAAATCTGTCAACAAATATGGAAAACAAAAGAATGGCCTACAGATTAGAAACACTCATTATACAATCCAATCCCCAGAAAGGGGACACCAGTAATTACAGTAATGACAGGAGCATTGCATTAATTTGCCATGCAAGCAAAGTGATGCTCAAAATTCTACAACAAAGACTTGACCATATATAGAGCAAGAAATGGCAGATGTCCAAGGTGGGCTCAGGAAAGGAAAAGACACTAGGGATCATATTGCAAATACACATTGGATAACAAAGTACACCAAAGAATGAAAAAAAAAAAACCCACCAGTCTATGCTTTATAGATTATACCAAAGCCTTTGATTATGTAGATCATGGTTTTTAACCTGAGGTCCACGGAGTTCTCACAGTGGTCTGCAAAGCCCTGCTACTGGATACCAACAGCAGTGGCAGCAACAAGTATGCAGCAGGGAGGGGCATGGGTGCTGCAACTGCTTCCTCATATGCAAACGAGGGAGTAGTTTGGGGGCCCACACATGCCTGCTGCCATGTCCCTTTCATCAGGGTCATGGCAGCAGGGGGTGTAGGCTCCAGGGCACACAGCAGCTGGTGGGTGCATGCACCAAACTATGACTCTGGAAACCAGCGTTTGAATCCTCATTTTCACATTCTCAGAGAAAGGCCAAGGCAACAAAGCTTGCCAAGAAAACCCCCATGACTAGTTCGCCTTAGGGTCACTATAAGTCAGTTTTCAAAGGGGAGAGACATGATGGCTAGAAATAACCTCCCCCTGACAGTGGCACTTTGTTGTTGTGTGCCTTCAAGTCACTTCTGACTTATGGCAACCCTAAGATGAATCTATGACAGGTTTTTTTCTGGCAAGATTTGTTCAGAGGGGTTTTGCCTTTGCCTTCCTCTGAGGTTGAGAGAATGTGACTTGCCTGTGGTCACCTACTATCTGATTGAGGATTTAAATCCTAGCCTCCAGAATCCTTTAACAAACAAACAAACAAACGCACGTTTGGAAATTTAAACAAATATTTGCATATTTAAAACTAAATTTACATATTTAAATATTGAGTTAAATCTTTGGAGTCCCTGGCAAAAAATTATGTTTGCAATGGATCCTTAATGAAGAAGGAGTTAAGAAACACTGGTGTAGATCATGCAAACCTTCAGAGCTCTCTAAAGAAATTGGTGTGCCACAATACTTGTCCTGATGTATGCAAGGAAAGAGGCTAGTGGCAGGACAGAATATGGAGAAACTGAACTGTTTCCAATTGGCAAGGGAGTCAGGCAAGGTTGCATTTAATCCCCCTACCTGTTTAATTTGTATGCTGAAGATACTGTATGTAAAGTAGGATTAGACTTACAGGAAGGGTGTGTGAAAACCAGAGGAAGGAAAAACTACAATTTAAGACATGCAGGTGATACCATACAACTAGCAAAAAGTAGCAAAAACTTAGAATTATTGCTGAAGAAAGTCAAGGAAGAAAGCGCAAAGGCATGTTTACAGTTGAACATCAAAGAAACAAAAATGATGACCACAGATTATTAACATAACTTTAAAGTAGATGATGAAGACACTGAAATAATTCAGGATTTTCCACACCTTAGCTCAGTCATAATCAGAATGGAGATGGTAGTCAAGAAATCAGAAGAAGCCAAGGCCTTGGAAGGGCAACCATGAAGGAACTAGTCAAGATCCTGCAGTGTCAAGATAAATCATTGAATACTAAAGTTAGGATTGTCCATGCAACTGTATTTCAAGTTTCTGTGTATGGTTGTGAAAGCTGGACAGTGAAGAAAAGCTGATAGAAAATCAACTAAAATATGGTGCTGGAGAAGAGTTTTATGGACACCTTGGACTGCTAAAAAGACAAATTAACAGGTCATAGAGGAAATCAAATCATCCCTAGAAGCCCAAGATGACTAAAGTGAGGTTGATGTACTTTGGCCATATCATGAGAAGAAACGACTCACTGGAAAAGACAGTAATGTTTGGTAAGGCAGAAAGGAAGACCGCATTAAGATGGAGAGACTCAGTCAAGGAGGTCACATCCCTGAATCTGCAGGACCTGAGCTGGACCTTTGACGACAGGGTAACTCAGAAGTCTGTCATCCATAGTGTCACCAGAAGTTGAAGTCGACTTGATGGTCATTAACAACAAGGCAGAAGGCAGCAGAAAAAGAGGATGACTGCGTTACAGATGGATAGACTTAAAGAAACCATGTCACTGAATCTGCAAGCCCTGAGCATGAGTGGTTGATGATAGGGTGACTTGGAAGTTTCTCATTCATAGGGTCACCATAAGTCAAAGTTGACTTAATGGCAGTTAACAACAACAACAACTCAGAGGTGGCTTGGCCAGTTTCTTCCTCCAACGTATAGCCTCCAGTACGTGGCATTAATTGGCAATCTCCCATTCAGGTACTAATTAGAGTTGACCCTGCTTAGCTTCCAAGATCAGACAGGATCTGGTGCCTTTAGGGTATTTAGGCTCTTGTACTTACCTTACACTAATATAAATAAACCTCTAGAAGTCTCCTAATTCTGCTATGTATCGGATAACATGAGATAAACTTCATACATTTGTATACTCTTGGTGTTTGGGTTATATTAAAAACATATACTTTAGGACAAAAATGAAACAAAAACAATTTGTATATTTAAGATACTTACTTTAAGTCTTTTAAACCTCTGAACAGCAAATAAATGGCTCCATGTACTCCTGTTTTGTATTTACTTTATCATGAGCTGTGTTAATTTTACTGACATTTCAGTGACTGTACATTTACAGATTCCTCTGAAGCAGGTTAATTATAGCTTACACTTTTCCTCAACACAAAAACTATGGAAGATAATTTTGTTTGTTTGTTTTCTGTGACATCAAATTTGTTCCTAAATTACCCCTCACCAGAGCTGTGGTATGAGCAGCCATAATGAGAGCAGCTCCTCGCATGGTATAACCTGTTTACAGTTTGCCAGCATGTACCATTCCTACCAGCCTAGTTTTCTCTGCCTTTCAGGTTTTTTGCAGTAGTGGGATATATTGTGGTTATCACAAGCTACTCTGCAGGATATTCCTAGCTATGGAAATTGTTTTTTTTTTTGTTTAAATGTAAGCTCCAGATACTGAAATATGCAAGGCTGCAATGTATGAGAGACAAATCCATCCCTCTTTGGTCTGACCTTCTTCTGTCTTTGCTGTTTATTTCTTTTCATTTGTCGGGTATCTGAAATTCCAAACAAACCAGTGAAAAATAAATTGCCTCCTTGCAAGAACCTCTTACAACTCTTGCATCCAGACGTCTGTTTCTAGCTGTTGTATTTTTGGTGACTGTTCGGAGATCATCCTTCCAGCCTAGCTTGTCAGAGGAAATACAGACAAAGGGAGGTGTCAGTAGAGCAGCCTGGGCTCAGCCAAAAAGGGCTTACTGATGAAGAAGGACCACTGAGAGCTAGAGGGTAGTTCAGAAGTCAACAAAACTGTCAGCAAAATATGATTACCTGTGGAAATGGGAGAAAAAAGGACTTCAGGTTGGCAAAGACAATGAAGGACCAAGCAAATCAAGGTAAAGCATGAATCTTGTACATAGGATCTCTCAAGTACAATGTAAGTTCTCCTCATAAGTATTTTAAAAATGTACAAATTAGTAATCATTGGAAAACTGGAAGAGACTGCAGTAATTGTTGTAGGTAATTATTACTAGCTATATGCATCATTAGTTGCATTACACTGCAAAGCTGTTGCTGAAACATGACAGACACTTGGTGGCTGTATTATTGAAAAGAAATTATAGGAACAAATCTAATTATTATGACTGCAATCTTTTACTTTTTTTTAAATCTAGAACCAGGAGGTATGTTTTGATATGTATGGATATGTACATGAGAAAAGTTGACAGGGTGAATTACATTGCTTATTTACAAAAATAAGATAGTTGAGAAATCATTATGGCTGGCAAAGTAAAGCTACCCCAATGAGTTGCTTGTAGGCTATACTTGTTGTGTTGCTTTCTGCAGCCTTGCTACAGAATCTGCAATCTGCAAACAAATTTGGTCCTTCAACTAGATTCTTAGTGCAAGCTGTTAGTGGACCAGACCTGAAACTAGGAACATTTTAATATTCTGAGTGCTTATTTTGCATTGTTTTAAGAAAGAAAAAGTCAACCAATCTCTGAAAAATCTTCTTTACAGCTGTGCACCAATGAGGAATACAAGAATGTATAATAAAAAAACTGCTGCAGTTGGCATTTTTATGCTATATCCTCACTGGTTTCAGAATTCTTAGACATGGATCTGCTTTATGAAGAAAAGAGTTCTGTGAACCAAACAGCAAAAACCTTGCTACAGTTGAACCAAGACAGAAAACTCTGCAGGAATATGTTGGTTTCTAAAGAGATTAACATGTCTAATGTTTATAATATGACTTTATATGTTGAAGATGCAATGAATTGCTCTTGTGGAAAGAGTCTCACTCCATTGTGCAACACATCTGGCCATGAAAACTGCCTTCTGCATGAGAAAAACTGGCCTGCCTTGCTAACCATCGTTGTGATGATTTTAACAATTGCTGGAAATATTCTTGTCATCATGGCTGTATCATTAGAGAAAAAGCTGCAGAATGCTACAAACTATTTCCTGATGTCACTTGCAATAGCTGACATGCTGTTGGGGTTTCTTGTCATGCCCGTGTCAATGGTGACCATACTATATGGTAAGTACAGCAGTAGCCTGTTAAATACTCGATGGGCTAACATAAATACAAGTTGAAAAAGAAGTCTCTTGTGATTGATGAAAAGTGAGACCTGTGAACCACAGCACTTCAAAGCAGAAATTGTGCACCTGCTCCTAGATCCAATAAAATTGTTCCAGTGATGCAACGACTTCTGTCAGAGGATTGTGGAGGGGAATGTTCCCTCCTCCCGGCAACCCCCAACTTTCCTGGAGGGCTGGAAAATGCTCTGGAGCAGGTTTTGTGGGGTGCAAAGAGCTGCAAGGAAGAAAAAGTAGCAGGGAAGAAACTCTGATTGTATTAATGGTTAGCCAGCTGAGCAACGTTAGATTTAAGCCTCACATTGGAGAAATTCTAACATGCATTATCTTCATCATGTGGTTCACAAAAGTAGCTGTGTAAAGTCTATTCTGTTGTACATTGTCATGACATGGTAGGCAACATTAGAAATACTAGGTCCCAAAATCTGCTCTAGAAACAAATCAGGGGTAGGAATTGTGCAGCCTTCTAGATTTTGTTGTACTGCAGCTCCTAGCACACCTAACCATTGGCTGTACTGGCTAGAGCTACTGATCAACATCTGGAGAGCTTCACTGTTCTCATCCTTGACCTAAATTGTTAGTCTTAACTAGAGTAGAACCATGGAGTGGATGGGAACTTGGTAAGTCAGCACTCATGCCAGTTCTAGTTATTGAGTGGCTCTACCCTAGGTAACACTAACCATTGGATTTAGGCCTAATATATCTTTTAGATGTATTTAAGGCATGTTTTAGATTTCTCCTAGTCTGTAATTCACAAACAGTATTTGTACTGGCTAGCAAGTACATTGACTTCTTTTTAAACAAGCCCAATTTCTCCTTTTTATCTCAGACTGATATTTACATGTCCATACCATGTGCTTATAATGTCATGTATATACAGTTGTTATTGGATTAAAATTTAAGACATAGCATTCCTTTGGCAAATTGCAGACATAGGGATGCAAAGGCTTTGTGTGTTCTGTACCTCTAAATGGAGGCAATTCACCAAATTTCTGTGAAATTTCTTGGAGGAGCTGGATGAAATTTTGGAAGACAGTAGCTGTTCCTTTGAAGGGGAACAAGACTGCCAAGTGTCAGGTAAAATCATTCTGGGAGATTTGTGCAAAATCAGTATTTACAAATAGGGGCTTTAAAAAAAAAACAGAAAAGAGAGGAAAATATGTGCTTACTCTTCTAAGTTCCCTTTAGACTAAGACTATTATTCTGAAAATTATAGAAAGCATAGATGTGGTTCTAAGAAAGTAACTCAAAAAGTTTTAGCAGAATAGGTGCAGTAGGTTATGGGGGAAGGTGAGTGAGTGGGGAGAATGACTTGCTTTGCTTTCCTTCTTAACTGCTGCTGTGCCTTCGGGCAAATTGTATGAAAATGGCTGGCATCATAGAAGTATCCCCAGGCCAGAAAGCTGCAGTGTTTCAGAAGACTAAGGCTATTTCTGCACTAGACTGTTATAGTGCTATTATTCCACTTTCAACATTCTATGGAATCCTGGGACATCCTATGGAATCCTTTGAGGCCCTTCCCTAAACTGCAAACCCCAGGATTCCATAGGATGTTGAAAGTGTAATAACATTATAATAGTCTAGTGCAGAAATGACCTAGGTGCAAAGATAGGGGAGTTAAGGTACTTGAAAAGCAGCTTAAGTCTTTTAAGATAGTGAAGCATGGTGGCATAAGAAGAATAGCTTGGCTATCTTACGATTCCACCACTGATGTATTTCAGTTCAAAAGCATCAATCTGTACACCTTGAGTTCATGAAGAACTCAAGTGGAATTGCACTCAAGCCCTGCTTGTGGGCTGCTTGGAGAAACCTAGCTGACCACTCTGTGAACAGAATGCTGGAGTAGATGGGACTCTGATCAAGCAGTGATCCTCTCGTGTTCTTATGTTTTCATTGTGTACTTGGTTAAGTGGATAGACAGTGATGAAACATTCCATAAGACATGAAAAGGTGAAATTAGAGTGTGGACACTACCAGAAGCTAGGGCCATAATCTTTGTTTGTCATCGTAAGTTGAGTATCTCAAGGCACAGATTTACTTTGAGCAAATATTTTAAGCTATCTTAATATTACATAAACAGTGGAATGTAAACATCTTGGGCTGTAGGAGAGGTGCTGGTGATACTGAGTTCTCCACCCACGAATGAGTCAGAAGATTGAGGCATTACATAAAGAAAATGAGTGAAGAGCAAAATGTCTAGTCAGTTTGTGACTAGTCAGTTTGCGTCCTTTCTCTCAGACATGCTTACCAGGGTAGCAACTGTTCTCTTTTATCAGAATACACTTTTCAATTTGAGCATCAGCATGGGGGAGAACTCTTTTCCTCTTATTTCAGGCTTCTCAGAGTGTGTGAGTGTGATTACTGAAAACAAAATAAATAAATCTCTCAGCATGGATTGTATTTGTGTGGCCAGCACTGCTACCAAAAGGTGTCACCAGCTAATTTAGAGGTACCAGAGAAGAACTATTATCTTAAAGGGAGGGGGTATTTTTTTTTCTCTTTTGGGGATATTTATTTTGCTTCTTTTTTCAAAAACATATTTGAGTTTAATTATACCTCCCCCTCTTCTAAGCTCTCTGAATGAATGTGATTCTGGTTGTTTTTGTCCCTTTTGTTGCTTTCATGACAGCCTCTCCCTGGAAGGGTTTGGCTTGATCTTGTGCATCTCCCCAACCTCATTCCAAGCTCAGGAAGGAGGTCTACATTAGTATGCTTCAGTTTCCCTTTCCTGTTTTGTGGTTGCCTGAAACATTCTGGGTGACGGAGGATAAGGAACATTCCCTAAAATAAATGTTTGTACTGTAGCTCTCACTAGGACTCTGTTACATTCAATGTGATAGCCCTTATTTAATTTCTATAAAAGCAAATAGCTTTCTATGATTTTGGAACACTTAATTTTTTCTCTGTACTATTATAGTTTACAAAATGGACATGAGGCCATTGGAAAGTCCCATATTCCAAAAACAAAAAAAGATCCACTAAATTTTAAGTTATTTATTTTATATTTATTTTAGACTATACAGCCATCCCTCCACATTTGCTAGGGTTGGGGCACAGGACCTCTGTGAAAGGAGAAAAACTGTGAATAACTCTAGGCCCTCCCAAACCATATTTAACTCACACACAAAAAAGTATGATCACCTAGATTCCTTTGAGGCCTCAGGGTTCCTTCACAAGGCAGAAGTGGGGGGCTGGTGGGGCTTCCTGCCACTCCCAGTGCTTCCCCAAATCGTTTTTAAGAGGGACTTACAACCCTCGTTCGCAGTTCCTCAGTCTCCCGAGGCTTAAAAATGGCATAGGGAGGCAGTAGAGGTAACAGCAAATAATCCGTGAATGATCAAATCTGCAAAAGTGAAACCTGCAAACGTGGAGGGCTGACTGTATTTGTAAGTAGACATAGCAGTTTTATATCACAGTTAACAATTATGTATTGAGTATATATTTAATTATTAATTAAATTGTGGTAAATATCCTAGTCACCTCTGTCAAATGGTACATATTTTTCAGTTAATTCCGCTCCTTGGTTACAGGATATGTGTGGCCTCTGCCTAGAAACTTCTGTGCTGTGTGGATCTATTTAGATGTACTTTTCTCTACTGCCTCCATTATGCATCTCTGTGCCATATCTCTGGATCGCTATATTGCCATACGAAGCCCTATCCATCACAGCCGCTTTAATTCAAGAACAAAAGCTTTTGCAAAAATAACTGCTGTTTGGACTATATCCATAGGTGAGTAGAGCTCTACTTCCTTAGGTGCCACACAGTTAGAGATTTCTGGTTCTGAAAGATATCTACGTGTGTAGGTCTGTGTGCATATCTGTCTGTCTTTAGGTCTTATTCAGCTGCTTATTTATGTTTATTACATTCATATCCCACATCTTCACACACAAAAACGGTTTTAAGGCAGTTAACTAACATAATTAAACAGTTTGGGGCAATACAGCAAACAGAATCATGGCATTAATCAAAATCATTTCTAGAGCCAAATTGCAAAGCTATATTAGCACCAAACAATTTAGATACGGAGCGGGCAGGCTCCAAGCGTTTGTTATTGTTGTGTGCCTTCAAGTCATTTCTGACTTCTGGCGAGCCTAAGGTGACCCCATCATGGGGTTATCAGGGGCTGACAGTATGTGATGTGGCCATGGTCATCCAGTGAATTTTCATGGCTGAAGAGAAATTGAACTCTATAGAGGCCCATTTTCCTCCCTTGGAATCTGCCAAAAGGCCAGACCAAGCCCAGGAAGTGAAACCAGAAAAGGCCATTAGTCCATTTTTTGTTTTGTAATTCCTGCAATTGATGGTAAAAGTAAGGCATGGGGGGGTGTTGCCTCTTACTTTAAAAAGACAAGAAACATAGAGAAGCAACATTAAATGGTGTGATAGCATACACTCCCAACTTTTCACAGAGAAAACCTGGGACATATGAGCAAACAACATCTGGAGTGTGGTTACGATGGCAAAAGTCACTGATAGGGCAGAACAGACAAGCTAGGAGAGAGTACAGCAGTCTGCTTTTGCTTGACCCTCTTAGGAAGGGCATGATTTCACACACAGCCTCTTCTTTCTGCACTGAGTAAGTAAGAGTACAAATTAGTTTTGATTTTTGAATTCAGTTGCAGCAACTGAAGTAAGCTGAGGACAAGGGGAGGAGCTGGAGGAGGGGAGAGAAACTGGGACATTTTAAAAGCAGCTGAAGGAGTGGATTGACAGAGGATTAATCAGAACCATCCCTGACAAATTGGGGCATTTGGAGTGTACCTGACAGAGGGCAAATCTCAGTCCAGTGCTGGTGATGACCCTGAGTTTGGTTTTTCTGCCAACAACTAGCAACATTTGTTTACCAAATATTTTCCTCATTGTGAATGTTCTCAGTTGTTCTTAGATTTTAATACATTGTTTTTATTATTCTACTGCTTTTAGCTACTATTTGCATTATTGTGTCAACTACTTTGAGAATTTTTAAATGAAAAATGACTTTAAAATGTTGTAGAATAAAATAACCCAGCAATTGTGGTCTGCATAAACTCTTGCTCTGTGTAAGTTAAGAGATCTACCAGACCTACATTGCTGACATTCTCAAAATACACTCCTGCTAGTTCTGATAGGCAAAGTGTATGTTGTGTCGATCAAAGCATGCCTTCCCGGTGTCTCCTGTCTAATACTGAAACACTTCAGCTACAGCTTATGGCTCCTGTTGCCTGGTAGTCAAACAATCAACATATGCTTTTCTGTTTCCTGTCATCCAGGGAATGCAGAAGTTAGGTTTGTGTGAACATAGACTGTGCCCCTCATTCCCTCTACAAAGAGGGCATCTTTTTTTAGAGATCGAAGAAAGAATAATTTCCTTGCAGCAATCCTTATTCTCAGAAGTGTTGCCACCTTGATGATATACTCAACTTTTCTGGTTTCTTTCACCAGTAGAGATCCCACTGTCTGCTATGCTGAACCTCAACCACCAAGAGACAGAAAAAGAGGATAGAACTGCTAGGCCTCCTGCAATACTGATGTTGTGGTTCAGTTTGCAGAACATGGCATAAATGCAGCCAGAAACTCTGGGCCAGGCAAATTAGGAAGACAAATAAAATGACCCCACTCTGCAAGATACGTGAACAAAAATCCAGTTTGTAGTGACAACAAGAGAGACCCACTGACTCAATGAGAGCTCAATTCAAAGTTCAGTTGATTCATTGGATCTACTCTAGTTAACACGAACAATTGGAAATAAGCCTTTGAAACAAGCCAACCAAAAAATGAAGGAATATAACAACATTTTTGTTGCTTTTCTTCTCTGTTCAAAATGAAAGAGAAGTAATTAAATTTCAAAAAAACTCTTAACAGTATTTCTTTTAATACAAAAATATAGTAAGGAAAGTGAGTGACAGCCCACACTCACAAACTGAGCCTCCACTAAAGAATCCAGGAGATTCCATTTTTAAAAACATTTTTTCTTTTATTGTTTGATATAAATGAAGGCTACTAGGAAAAGTGTTCTAACCTGTGCTGTTGGGTTTAATTTTGTTTTTTAGAGAAAAAACAAAGTAGACACCATCAGAAAGATCACACAAAACTGTAAAAGTGCTGTTTGTGTTGGTTGTATGATTTTTATTTTTTTTTAGTTATTGTACATCAGGGCAGCAATAATGCAATCTTCCAGGTGATGAGGGACTATAACTCCTTGCAGGCTATGGTGAGGAGTACTGGGAGTTGCAGTTGAACAATATCTTCCATCTAGATATTGTTTAAATCTGAATTAAAGCATTTGTAAAAGTTATTCTTTAATCAGAAATGACAAATGCCTCATGGCCAAATACAACACAACTTGAGCTTCTAAACTGTGGTATTCCAATGGAACAGGGTGCCCATTTGTTGATTAAGCAACACCCCCCCCCAGTATACTAACATTGCTTTGGAATTCCGTATTCTGTATGATAAAACAACTACCCTGGGTCAAGGTTTTAACAAGTGCCTTTCTGTTTTCAGTTTAGACACATAATGTATTTATGGCAGATTGCTTGTGTGATATGGCAGTACCATTTGAATGGGTACATTAAATATTGCACAAATGAATCTGTTTAAATAGCATACAGTTCTCCTTAACAGTTGTGTGAGTGCATAACATGAGACTTAATAGAAGGTGAAAATTTTCCACCTAGGTTCCTGTAAATACAAAGATCTGGATTCATTTTCTTAAATAAATAAGATCCTGTTCTCAGTTACTTAAAAGAGGAGGGCAGATCCATATATTTTGGATCATTGCAGAAAGGAAACATGTCACAGAAAAGCTGCACCCTTCAATGAAAATGTCCTTTATCCTCTAGAGTGATGACTGTGCCCCAATTCCAGGAATGTTATCAGTGTACAGCAGTGAAATGTTAAAAATATGACAACTATACTTAGCTTTCCTCTTCCTTTTTCTAACCCAATTTCTAGGTATTTCAATGCCAGTTCCAGTATTTGGACTACGTGATGATTCCAAAGTTTTCAGGAATGGAAGCTGTCTGCTTGTGGATGAGAAATTTGTCTTAATAGGCTCTTTTGTGGCATTTTTTGTTCCACTGGTTATTATGTTAATCACCTATTTTTTAACCATAAAATCTCTCCAAAAAGAAGCCATGTTATGCATGAATGACCTTCATTCCAGAACTAAATTTGCTTCATTCAGTTTCTTCCCTCAGAGCTCTCTTACTTCAAACAAATTCTTCCAGCGCTCTCTGAGCAGAGAGCCAGCAATCTCTGGAAGAAGGACAATGCAATCAATTAATAATGAACAGAAAGCATCCAAAGTGCTTGGAATTGTCTTCTTCTTGTTTGTTGTGATGTGGTGTCCTTTTTTTATCACAAATGTGTTGACAGTCATTTGCAAGGAGGCATGCAATAAAGATATAATGGAAGGGCTGCTTAACATTTTTGTCTGGATTGGGTACCTCTCTTCAGCTGTCAACCCACTTATATACACACTGTTCAATAAAACCTACCGAAATGCTTTTTCACGATATATCCAATGTCAATACAGAGAGGAAAAGAAACCTTTGCAAATGTTCTTAGTGAACACTATCCCTGCAATAGCATGCAATTCAGGCCAACTGCAATTGACCAAAGAGAAGCATCTTAAAAAGGAATCACAACTGATGGCCAAGGACATCTCTACAGTAAACATTTGAAGATTTAATTTGGATGGAACTCTAAAGAGCAATGCCACTCAAGGGAGCGAGGTGGTTAGTTGCTTGTGTCTGTGTTAACCTATTCTCAGCTACCATGACAACTGTGGGATATTCCTAGAGACATTTCCACCTAAGCTTTTACAGCTTAAGAACAGTTCAGACTCAGTAAAATCACAGATCAATCCTGTTCTGCTGTCAATGGAAATCTGAATTTCGATGCTATGATATATGCCTGTGTGGTGGGTGGATGCATGAAATATATGCTTCAGGTACTAACAGATTATGTGAACTTAATATCTTGAGTAATGATTTGAAAAATTGTTTTCAGCAGAAATTATGGCCTCTTGTAATATGATTACACAAATTATGAAAAAGTCCTTTGGCTTTTACAAATATAAATATGTGAATCATCCATGAAAACTGCATGCAGGTATTGGTCTATATGTGGGGAAGTGCCAGAGCAGATGAAGCAAAGAGAGAAGACACTCTAAGGACCTGTTGTTACTTCTGCAAGCACGGCTGTGCATTTCTCTGATTTCAGTGTTATTTTCTGTGATTTTCGCCTTTTCCTAGTAGAAGTAATTTTCCAAATAAAGTTGTGTAAAATTATATATCTTTGCAATCAATCTTTGGTTGAAAAAGTAAAAAAATTCAAAATATGAACCTACAATAAGATTCATTCAGGAATCATAGCTGTGGAACCAATGTCTTCACGAGCTGATACACTGGAAAGCACCTGGAAAACAGCAGTAGACAATGGAAAATTGAGATGCTAACATCCATTACGATACCAGTTTTTGTAATAGTCAAGTTTAGTTAATCCACGTTTCAATCTTTAACAAAAGCAAATATGAAAGATTTGCTTTTTTCAGTAGAAGACATCGTTAGCAAATTAACAGATTTCAGGCTTCCTTCAATGAAGGACATTACACACATGTACTTTTTAAAAAGGTCACTCTGTAGGCAGCAAAAGTGTTTCTGGTAGACCTAATTTGTCCCTCTGGGATTTGCAACTTGGATGAAAACATTAATTCTGGTCAGTTCTGCTGTTTGAGAATAGTCACAGAACAGAGCCAGATAAAGTCTTATCAGGGTGCAGGGAACTGCTCCCCAGGAATAGTCCCACCACAAATTACACACAAAGCTGTTTGCCCCACCTCTTCATCAGGATGCTGATCTGCAACACCCTTCCCAAACAGAAAGGAAGGAGGGGAAGTGTCAGGTTTCAAATCTGTAGTTATTTCACAGTTCTGCTAGATTATGGGCTGTGTGCTGCTGCTTGTACAGTCCAGCATGGAGAACTCATCAGTAGGATGTGGGTCCCATCAAGGCACTGCATCCTTCAATTATACAGCCATTTGAGGTGGGCATCATCTGGGAGGCACATGCATCTTGGAAGGTGTTGACTAAAACTGCATTTGTTTTCAAATACAATAAATTTTGCTTTGTTGTACTTCACTTTGAGACCCCTCATTCACTGACACATGATCGACAAATATTTTAATGTCTCATCTGGCAGAAAGTTGGTGTAAAGATAGGTCTTGACAGTTGATGAAAGCCTTCCTGGATTCCAGTACTGTGGCTGGATTTGCGACTTAACTATAACTTTTGAGATACAGAAATAATAACACCAGCAACCACCACCACATACTACTGCTACTGCCACTACTGCCATTCCTAGCATTTTCTAGAATTCTCCTTTTTGTTATGAACATGCCCATATGCCAAGACCAGCATTTCTTCAAACCATTTCTTCTAGGTAGGCTGAGGCTGGTGACAAGGGAAAAGCCATATTTAGTTTTTCCCTCCCCTACCGTGGAATGTTCTCCTCAGGATGCCAATTGGTTGCCCCTGATATTTTGTTAATTTGGGATAACAAATGATATAGTTTTATATTATAGACATGCTTATTTTGTTTAACTTGTATGTGTATATATATATATGTTTTAATAGGTTATACTTTAAATAGTATTATCATTAATTAGCTGGACACTTGTGGCGGGGGGAGGCTGTTAAAATATATAAATAAAGGTTAATACTAGAACCATTTTCAGAGCCCTCTAGGGAGTCACTGACAGGGTGAAAGAAATGCAGAGGTGGCTGATTAGCATCTGGAAGGGTATGGCGCAGAAATGGAGTCAAGAGTGCATTGGGAATGCATGGTTAAATGATTGGAACCACTATATTCAGGTGGCAATGTTATATATTTCCTGCCCAGCATGTTAAAAAAATCTTTAAAATGCCCCCATGTCAAATTTCAAAGACAAAATCTCCATTTGCAGCAAAGGAAGGCTTGTTTTTAGGTCCCACAGAAGGGAGAATTTAGGCGTTGGGTTTTTTTTTTAAGTTAGAAAGTGAAGGTATAAACCTCTCGTATCTATGCATGGCAAAAATAAACCAGCTCTTGCCCTTGCATGCTTACTTGAAAGTTTAAAAAAAAAATGCTTTTAACAAAGGCCATTTCTGCACTAGCCCGTTACAGCGCTGTGATTCCACTTTCAACATCCTATGGAATCCTGGGGTTTGCAGTTTTGGGAGGGGCCAAGGGGCCTCTCCCAAAACTGCAAACCCCAGGATTCCATAGGATGTTGAAAGTGGAATCACAGCGCTGTAACAGGCTAGTGTGGAAATGGCCAAAGAGCATCATTTACAAGTGGGCTCAGCAGGTCAGCACGTGACCCAATTGGGAATGCAGAAAGAAACCATGAGATCCAGGACTGTGGACTGCAGCCCCAGTGTTCATATCCAGCCAACAAAGGATTATTTTATGTGTGACTGATTAACATCTATAAATTGTGACAACAGACACAGTAAATTAAAACAAAACACAACTCTGGCACTTGCATGCTTAAAGTTTAAAAAAAAAAAGCCATGCCTTTAACAAAACAGCATCATTTACAAGTGGACTCAGCAGGTTAGCACGTGACCAAACTGGGAGTGCACAAAGAAAGCATAAGCATGCTGTGTGTCTAGTGTGTGATGAGACCACATCATGTGAGAGGAGTGGGCTTCATTATTGATTCTGTAGACTACTCAGCAGCATGGAGTAGTGGTTTGAGCATTGGACTGCGGCCCTGGAGTTCAAGATCTGATTCCCTGTTTTGCCATGGAAAACCACTGGGTGAGCTTGGGCATGTCACACAGGTCCAGAAAACACCGTGACAAGGTTGTTGTAAGTTGAAAACAACTTGAAGGCATGCAACAAGACCAATCTTTATGCGTGAGACAATGTGGGATGTGATGCATCTAGCTCAAAAGTAACTAGCAAAATGGCTCATATGTCAAGGTAGGGGAGAATAGCTCCTTCATTATATGAGAACTCTGGGTCACACAGCAGACTTGCTGTCTGGCGATCCATCGTCAGATCTGTAGCTCATTCACACAGGTAACAACAGGAGTCAAGTACACTTGGACTGAGGTGCTCATTAACTAAGATATTCCTTAATTTACAGATTTATTCTACGCAATTACAGTGCTAGTGATACAACACGAGAACAACACATTCATTAGTTATTTATGCAAGCTTTTTTTAAAAAAAATAAAGCTGATGTTGTGTGCCTTCACGTCACTACCAACTTATTGTGACCCTAAGGCAAACTTATCACATCTATGGAGAAAAAGCTACTAGCATATTTTATGAGGGGTAACTCAAGTATTTAGAATGATGCATTAATAATTAATATTATTATAACTGTAATATTTGGAAAGCATTCATGAGGTCTAAGCAATTTCTTCTCTTCATTGTGCGACACAATTTTTTTTAAAAAAGTTTTATTTTTTATAATTATGTCAGAATGTTTATTTACATGCAGATGAAATCAGAATAGAAGAAAGCAATCTCCCTACACAAGTTCCACACTACTGAAAAGAAGTTACTTTAAGACGTTCACAGACTGGAATGATGAACACTCTGCTTCTTGTTTGCTTAAACGAATTCAGAACAGAACCTTAAAAAAAAAAACCTCATGAGAAATGTCACAGTGTCTTTATTGGTATATTAAAAACTATAGCTTCAAGTTCTGAATTCTGCTTATGTCACAGGGAATAAATTCCCTAAGGCTACAAAAAGCAACAGTGTGTTACAATGCAATGTAATTCATATATACAGTCCAAAGAGCTGTCCTTTTACAATACAATTAAACATAGTTTTATGGTTACAACCATACAAATAATTTGAGTGGGAAAAACAGGTCTTGGTACTTCTTAAAATACAGTCAGTAACCTACTTCTGATTATTTGGTAACATTTAAGAGAGCAGTATGGTAAAATATGCTACAGTAAAGATATCATTTTAAAATGGATAGATATTTCCAACATGGGTGATTTCCTTATTTATTCAAAAATTAAAATTAACCTCATTTGATTACAGTGGGAATTAATTCCTTCTTGTTTGCATATTCTATGTAACTCATTTGGAGGGTGGGTTCCAAGTAGCCAAAAAATATTATTAACAGTGGTTTCAGTAAAACATCTGGATTTTCCATAAAATATGCAGCTATCAAAGTAGAGAAAAAGATTAGAAAACAACACCCACCCTATTTTTCAGTGCTACATCTGTGTCATTCACCAACCTTATCTTCAAACTTTGAAAGGACACAGAATTAATGAAGGCCCAGCAGATTTCTTTTAAATTGATATCTAGGAAGTTAACGAAGTACCTTTTTTCCTATTAATAAAAACTGTTCAAATCAAGTAATTATTTTCATCTTGCAGCTTCCCAGCCTTTATGGAATCCTTTACCCACTGTTCAGACACTATCTTAAATTTTTTTTCAAATGTTCTTCTGATTGCTTTTATCTTCATCAAATCAGCATCACCTTTACTGATTACATGGGACACACCCTCCTCAAGCTGTGGAACTACTTTTGCTCCATGAAAGCGAAGGATTAGTGCTCTAGTTAACAGTCTGGTTTGACTAATCTTGGCACATGAATTGCTCATTTCATCAGAAGGGTCCAGGTAAATGGTGTACTGCCTGAACAAAGACAGCTGAGAGCTCTCCCATGAATAACGTGCTTCTATGTCAGCAATCACTTCCCAAGAGATCTCTTCCTTTAAGTTATTCATTCTTGAGAAGACCTCCTTTAACTGGGCCATATCAGCATCAGCTGTGTAACTATCACCATAGCAATCATAGTCACGAGCAAAGTGTTGTTTTGTTTCTGGAGACATGTGAATCATGAAAGCAGGCTGCCAGGGCACACACCTTTCGGCCTGAAAACACTGGAAAAGCCATTCTGCTCTCACTACATCATGTTTATTTGAAGAAATAATATTTTTCACTCTAACATTCTCAGTTCCTGCAACAACACAATAAGTGTCTGGCCCTGGATTTTGTACTATGCTGCCACCATATTCTGCTATTTTACTTTCCAGTTCATATTTTGAACAGCTTTCTGTACCACTCATAACACAAAACTCAACATCTTCAAACATACTGGAAACTTTGTTTACACTAGAAAGATCAGGAGCTTTGAAGTGGTCCATTAAGCCAATTTTTTTTTTAATCTTTGGCACAGTTTTGCGTTTCTTTTCTTGTGGCTCATTATCACTTATATCAAGGTGCTTAGTTGCTAGCTTCCCAGAAGCTTTACCTCTGAGTTGTTCTAGAAGGTCAAGAGTCATGCATTCATACCATTCTTTATCTTCTCTTATTCTCTCAATGCGAGGGAAACGTAAGGTGCAATCCGTTTTGTACATATCACTATTTACGATCTCAGCTGCTTTTATCTGAACAATGACTGAATTACAAGGTTCAATATAGACTTCGGGCTTCTCTGTTCCACATAGGATATTACAGGGAGGATCTCTTTTACGATATGGTTTCCAGTATTTAGCTAATTTCAAGCCAAGATCATACAATTCTTTCATGGTGTAACCTGAACCAACACGACAAATGGAATGGAACACAGACGGTTTTTCACCGGGTGGAGGAGTCTCAGCAACTGCACATAAAAAATGTGACATCATGCCACCACGAAGACCTTTTCCCCAGTAGCCCCCAACAACTAAGAGGTCTAGTTCATCCATCAGTCCAGTGACATACTCTGGTTTGATCTTCAGCCATCCTTCTCCACGTTTATCTGGCTTGTAAGTTGACATGGGATCTTTTACCACAATGCCTTCTTCTCTGTTATCTATTGCTTCATTTAGAGCATCTACTACTTCTTTCCGAGTATTTGCCTGGGTTTTAGAAACTACTTGTATTCGACCTGGTATTGGTGTAAAGATCTGATTTAGTACTTCATATCTTTTGCTCAGCATCTCATGAGCCAACTTTTGATCATTAACCATTAGAACATCAAAGACACAGAAGCATGTCTGTAATTCAGAATCATCTACCATCCTTTTAATATCAAATTTGTTTCCCTTTTGCATGAATGTCTGTGTAGTGGGATTGTAGGCCATCATTTCACCATCTAAAATGCAGTTTTGAATATTGTTTTGAAAAACATTATGAATGAATGGTGTCAATGAACCTTCCAAAGGAGAAGCACCAAATTGCTGAGTGTAATCATACCCATTTCGGGAAAAATATTTGTAAACATCTCCATCTTTGTGCATCTGTATTCGTTCACCATCTAATTTGGTTTCTATGTAGAAACTTTGGTTGTTCATTTGTTTTTCAATCTGCTGTATGTTGGCAATAGCAGCAAGCATTGGTTTAAAGGCAGAAAATAGTGTAATAGAAACATCACTAAGAAAGACAGAGGGGTGGTGCAACTGTCTACAAACCTTCTCCAAATCAGTGGTAACATTATGCAACTCTGTAGCATCAGGATGGAAGATAGAAAATATAGTTTGCTGGCTGACACCAAGTTTCAAATCCTTTATGATCATTCTGATCAACCATTTCTGTTCAAGTGCTGAGCTTTGAGTTATTAACTGAAGAAGACTCTTTTTCACCAGATCTTTTCTTTTAGCAGCATTATTAGTAGAAATAGAATCTAAAAGATCATTCACCTGTTGTATGGTCAGCTGACCTTGCTTGGGGCATCTTGGTTTCAACACAAAATAGGCAATCATAGCAAAGTCTCCAGCATCTCCCCGTGATCCAGTAGGTGTTCGATAATTCAGAAGTTTTAAAGCATCTTTTCCATCTTTGGGTAAATTAAGAAGTTCAATATAGAGCTTAGCAAGCATAGTTTCTTTAATTCCATAAGCCATCCTCTCTCTTTCCAACTGGGGAAGAATAAGTCTCATTGCAGGGTAAAAAGAATCTGTCACATCCTTCTCATTTTTATGAAGAGCATCATGAAATTTCCTCCAGGAGTCTAAAAAGTCCTTGAAATATTTTGTTCTCTCTTGTCGAGATTTGCATTTCTGCATTCGTTCTAATGTTGAACAGAGATCTGCAAAAGGAACTTGCGATGCCACAGTTAGCTGGGAGGGAGAATGTGAAGCAGGGACAGAAGACATATTATTTTCTTCACTGCAGAAAAATAAATTAAAGAGATTAAAAATACATTTTGACATTATGTTTTCAAGCAATAAGCTCTCTTACTTCCATTTTTTCTTTGAATCAGTCACATGGCTCTATACTTAAAATATTATTTTTATTATTCTTCTGAAGTAGCTGATTGAAATTCAGCCTTATTATTAGTGCTACAGTAAGCCTTGAGTATCATGAACTTAAGCAGCTGGAAGAAAACCTCACTGCATTTAATGGGAATCCCAGGTCAGCAATAGAAGACTGTGGCATTAGTCCCTGACTACATAACCATTCAAAGGAGCTATTAAGGGAAGAAGTGGGTCGAATTCAACCCATGCAGATTCCCTCTTTAGCCCACCAAGAGTTTTGTGGAGGCCTCCCCAAGCTACACATCAGAAATGGACACTCTCCAAGAAGGGATCACAAGAGATGTACAGGGAAACTCCACTGATCAGACAGAGTAGTGGGAGTACCCCCTCTGGGTGTGCTCTCCACTCCTTCCTATTGGGAAAGTGAGCAGCATGGGAGGGGTGAAGTATCCCCACTGTCATCTTCAACTCATGACTTGAAAGAACAACTGGGAGCCAGTGTTGCAAACCCAAGTTCTTCAGAAAGGAGGAAGGTGAAGGGTAGGAGAACCTAACTGGTTGCAGTTATGCTTCCGCTGCCATGGACAATGGACCAGCTTCATGGGCACAGACAAAGTGCCGGTTGAGAAAGCCCAGATACTATGAAGGCAGGATCAAGCTTTAGGAATCCATGGAAGGCTGAGCAGGGGCCACTTGGTTCTTACTCTGCAAAGCACGGTAACATCTGAAACTTTATAGCCCTATGCAAGCTTGCTAAGAGTACAGTGGGCATCCTGCAAAACTGAAGAGAGTTAAATGAGAGAGTCTTTCCCGTGCTGGCACACCATCTGTGGAAAGCTCTCTCCAGAGACTCAGCTGGTGCCTGGAGTATTGGGCAGCATTTGGCACAACAGGAAAGACTAGACTTGCAATGTCCCCCTCCCACCACTGTGCTACCCAAAAACATAACAGTGCACAGAGGCAAGCAAGGCAGAGGGGGACAAGATTGAGATCGATCCTCTCACAGGTAGCTGCTGTAGTCACTTACCAGCCTACCTTTTCTCTCTGGTGGTGGGGATGAGATCCAGCAAACCCCATTTTTCCTGCTGCTCAGGTGGGCATAAGCAGCTACTTAATGCAGCCCCAGTTCTCCCCCTGTGTCCCCCACACAAAATGTGGGCAATCTGCCATCTCTTCCTCCCTGCTCCCTACCTCTCTCACTGGATAAAATCATCCCCACCCCCAAGGCATGATGCAGTCTTCCCCCTTAAGCTGGACTTGGCCCTAAAAGGCAAAATATTTCACCCCCTCTGCCCTAAAACGGAACCAGCTTTCTAAGCTTCCCGTTGCCTGAATTAACCAACAGCAACGCAAACGGCTCAGTTGTTTTTTGCACCACCTCAAGATGTCGGATTATCGCTGGTGGGGACAGGGACAGGCCTCTCGCGCCCCGTCAAACGCCACACGGTATTTATGGCGTGACAGTACACGCTGTGCCGGGAGAGGCAGTAAATGAGTATTTCACAACAAACAAACACGGTCGACGGTGGCACTCACTGTAGCAACGACATTTTCCGTATTCTGAATCTACCGAAGGGCTCTTCACTCCCTCCAGGGCCACTTCCGCACTAGCCTGTTAGAGCGCTATTATTCCACTTTCAACATCCTGTGGAATTCTGGCGGTTGCAGTTTAGAGAGGGGGTGCTTTCCGCACTACGCTGCTACAGTGCTATTGTTCCACTTTCAACACCCTGTGGAATTCCGGGGTTTGTAGTTTCCTCAGGCCAAATTCCTCTCTGGCTGATTATCCTAAAGGCCCCTCCCTGAACTCCAAAGCCCAGGATTCCACAGAAGGTTGAAAGTGGGATAATAACACTATTAACAGTGTGGTGCGGAAAGGCCCCGGGGTCTCAAAAGGCCCCAGGATTCCACAGGACGTTGAAAGCGGAATAACAGCGCTCTAACAGGCTAGTGCGGAAATGGCCCACCAGGTGAGGCTAAGACGCGGAGCGGCATCACCCAAACGCGCGAGGGCATTCTCCTCCCAGCTCCCCCCCCCCCGGAACGAAAGCGTTTCCCTCCCGCGTCTCAGCCGTTTCCATGGAGACGGGAAAGGCCGCCCCTCACCGTGCGCGCGGGAAAGAGGGAAGGATTCCTCCCCGCCCCGCTCTCCGACCGTGGGAGGCTCCCGTCAGCCCCCGCGAAGCCACCCTCCTCTTCCTTCCTTCTTTCCCCCCTCCCTTGAGCGCGCGAGCTGGTCGCGAGCGCCTTTCTCTCAGACTCGGGCGGGGCTAACGCCGCCCGGGACCTCCCCGTCCTCCCCCCTTGCCCCGGAAGCTTTTGTCGGGGCCGCTCATTTGCCTTCCCGGAAGTGGCGGTCGAACGAGAGTTCCCGGCCTGAGGGAAGGAAAGAAGGACGGGGCGAGGGATGTCCCGCCTGGCGGGGGAGTAATGAGGTCGGTGCCTGGTGGCTTCGTCCGCCCACTGGAGCCGGGGGCGCAGGTAGGCCAGCCGGGGGGGGGCCCGGGGAGGAAGAAAACCAGCAGGAGCAGCGCTTTCGCCCCTTCCTCCGCCGCCCGTTCACCTGGCCGGCCGGCCGGCTGGGTCGGTGGTGCCCCCATCACACCGCTGGAACCGTTTTATGTCTCTTCCCAGCTCCCGCCTCCGCTTGGACCCCTGTGAAGCGCCGGCCTTCCTGCAGCGGCGGCGGCGATGCTCCGCTGATCTTGGAACTCGGGAACTGGAGCGGGAGGGGGGGGCGTCCCCACAGGCTTCGTCCCTAAAACCCCTCTTCCTTCCCTCTGCCGGTGGATCTCGAGATAACGGAAAGGGCGACATCGCTCTCCCCGCTCCTGTCTAACGCGGAGCCGAATAGGAAGCTCACTCAGGCCATTTCCGCACGAGGCTGTTAGAGCGCGATGATTCCGCTTTCAGCCTCCTCTGGAATCCGGCCGGCCCCTCCCGAAACTGCAAACCCCAGGATTCCAGAGGAGGCTGAAAGCGGAATCATCGCGCTCTAACAGCCTCGTGCGGAAATGGCCTTAGAATGGGCAAAGTCTGCTCCACTGTAGTCCACGCCAGGCCATTGCTGTGCCCTGGTCTGATAGCGAGTTAACCAGGGCCTCAGAAAAGGACAGGGTTTATTTAGTTGTGCTGCTTGATGAGATTGGTTTGCCTGGACTTTTCTACGCGCAAAGCAGGCGCTTGATTAATTAGTTCTACGTTAACCTTCCTTGGGAATGTGCCTCAGAAGGTGTTTACAGGTGAGGCTTTTGTTAGGCAGTTGCTCCCCCATTCACAAAATTTTTATGGGAGGGAGGGATGTTCCAGATGAAATTGTCCTCCACTTTTAAAGCACCTGTATTTTCCAACTTCTGATTTCCCCCCTTTTCCATAAACAGAGAAAGATGGAAAGGGTGTCTTTTGGCTGGCAATGCAGGTTTTCTGCTGAAAGTGCCCATAGTTTGGTACTGAGGCATATATTTCAAGTAAGTGTGCAAATGACTGCATTCCATTCCCAAGCTGACAGTTATTTCAGGGGAGTTTACTTCCCAGGAAACATGCTAGACTATGTAAATAGTACAGTGTAAGATTCTAGACATGCAACTGATAGTTATGTGCCTAAAGTCTGCCCACTGTTGCTTTAGTCCATAGAGCAGAGCTTTCCAGACTTTTCGTGTTGGTGACACACTTTTTAGACATGCATCAGTTTGCAACACAGTCGTTCATTTTTACTAGCAAACCAGAGGTTAAACTAACCCCTTATAAGAGATACAGACACATACATAAATTGTAATAACAAAACATATGGGGACACAACATATCTCACAAAATCCTCTCATATATTTTTAAAAGTATATGATTTATAAATAATAACAGACATTTCCAAGATTGTAGGCAACACACCTGCACACTTCACGTGACACACTAATGTGTCACAGCACACCATTTGAAAAGCCCTGCCATAGAGCATGGTAATAACAGGGAAGGATAATTCTAGAAGCTTCATTGTTACAATCTCTGTTATTTAACCTTCACATGCTGTAATGTTTTTAAGTAATAACTTCTAAAACTAGTTTGTAAACAGTAGTGTTTTTGAATTCATCTGGCTCTTTGAATATTGCTACCTGTGAACAAATAATTAAATAAATAGGTATTTTTCTGGAAGTGAGTAAAAAGTATATCTGGTGTTCACAATGTTATAATCTAATTTCTGTGCATCTGTTTTGATGATACAGTATGAGTATTGCCTTGGGCATCAACAGATTACTAACTTATTACTATAGATAAATTCAGCCTCTCCAATAATTTCCTCCAGATGTGTTAGATTGCATTTCATTCCACCTGCAGGCAGCATGATGACTGGAGTTGATGGGAATTGTAATCTATAGTATGCTAGTTTAGGAAAGGCAACACACATTTTGGAAGGATGAGACTAACAGTCACAACTCTTCATGGTGGTTTCCAGGATCAGAGGCAGAATTTCTTGAAATACTAGTCAGTGTTGAACTATATTAGTCAGTGATTTGTTGCCCCATCATTGCATTTATCCCCAGTCTAGATGGATGCTCTACCTATTGTTTAGCTGGAGAAATATGTCAGGACATCTGATCATGAGTCTTTTATAGCACATCCAATATGGCCTTAAAGCAGCCAGTTGAAAAGTTATGCTGCCATGGTTTTATAAATGTTTTGATGCTGAGTTCGAATTTGCTGACAAAAGTGCTTCTTCTCATGTCACTTAGCATGCTGGTATAGGAATTGTAGCAATGCGGTTTTCAAAAATTTGCTTCAGTATTTGAAACGTGTATTGCTTGAATTTATTTTTCTTTTCCTTTGTCCTAGCTATACTACCAGATCCTGCCGGAATTCTTGCTTATAAAACAGTTCCTGATCTAAAGTTGAAAAGAGATGGCCTTTGTAAGAGATTCTTCCCTCAAGAACTTGGTTCTTAGGTATGACTGTACCTGATGGCAGTTCTTTTTATATTAATATATACTTCCAGGAAGTTTGTCCAGGCAGCACCAAATTTTGTGTCCTGTCAGATGTAGTATACCTTAAATTAGATTGTTAATGACTGTACTTATAAGTGAATTCAGTACTGGAAAAATGATGTGATTTGGTATGTCAAAGGTATCACATGCTTCTTTTCACAAACAGAAGTAAATACCTTTGTAATACTTGATGATATTATAATCACAAAGTTATTGAAGTGAGTTGAAACATTTCTCAGTCTTGATATTACTATCAGTAATTCTAAATTAATTTATGAAAAGGTTATGCTGAAATAAGATTTAGGACATGTCTTCTCACCTTTCTTTTAGAATATATATTGAGAAGTATTGAACCAGTGGATAGTAGAATGTTCAGGTCATGCAATTTTAGTTTTACCTCCATAGAATGTAGCATGGCTTCTCACAGGGTTCTTCTGCATTACATGATGTGTTTCCAAGAAATGGCATATTACTAGGAATAATATACAGTAGATCAGGGAAACTAATTGTTTATCCAAGAAATTTTGAACTCAAGAAAATGGGATGACTTGTGCAGGCTAATTGTAAGCTGAAGTGAGACACTGTGTCAGAGGTGAGGAAAATAGATCAATAGGCTACATGTGGTTCCATGTTGTTTTTGAGGTCTAAGAGTGATCTCTCCTCACTTTTTTTTTTTTTTGGAAAAATGAATTTTGTTACTCAGCATGCCCCACTGTGGGGGCAGTTTTGCCTTGTTTTTGCCCCCTTCCAGCTTACGTCTTGCTTTTAAAAGAGGCCTCTTCAGGGCTTAAAGCAGATCAGGAGTGTAATAAGCATGGTTGAAGTCCTCTCCCCATTCCTCCTGGCTGTGGAAAGACATATTGATGAAAAACATAGGCTGGAATTCACTTGAGGACTTAAGTCTTCATAAGTGGATCTACATCTGTAGGAAACAGAATTGAGCATTTTTGCAATGTTTATGTTCAACATGGGGTTACTTTTACATTATTATGTGGGACAGCCAGCAAAGTGTCTGTTGCACATTGGGACCAGATGCATACTGGGACACTGGCCAGGAGGTGCTGATATGCATCAGTAGAGCTCAGTGTGCATTGGAACACTCTAGCCTGTGTCTTGTTATGCATCTTCACAATTCACTAACAGGGTTCCTTAGCATTACTGCTACTTAGCTAAGTTGCAAAAAGTTATGCAGTGTAGATCACAGAGAGTTTTGGCCTTTCTATTTTAAAGGGTTCTGGGCATTGGGGGTTTGTATGCAGCCCTCTCATGTCCAGTGTTGAACGCTGGCACCTTCCAGATCTCAGGAAGATGCTGATCCCTGTACTTTGTCCACAAAGTGCAGAAGACTTGAGTGAGGCCACCTTCACACATCTTTCCTTTCTGTTTTCTAGAACCAAAAGAAGGATTCTTGCAATGTATGCTTTTAGCTTCAAAGAGTTCCATGTTAGGATTCTGAATGAGCAAAATTACTTCTGGTCAGCTGCTAAGCAAGTTAACTTCAAAACATGGGTGATAAAGTTTTTTTGTTTAACTAAACAGAATTTGTATTAAAACACATCTCTAATATGTATGTAACACTAAACTGGCATTATGGAAGGCAAACATTGCTACCATTCCTTCTCTAAAAATGTGGAAGGATGTGAGCCACAGTCTAAGGTGTGGCTCATTTTTTAGGTTAGACACAAGGTGTCAAACCATGCTTTAGTACAGAAGTTGGAATGTGTGGGGACTCAGGGCAATTTTCAGCCCCCCCTAGTGTCTAGAGGGCTGTATAGCCATGGCCACCATTTTGGGGCATTTTTGTGACATCTCTGTCACTCCTGGTAGCTTTTGGGGGGTCATCTGAATTTGGTTTTTGGGGCTTGTCTATTCAGTTGTAAAATGTTGGGGTTTTGCCAAAGAAAGGGCCCTGCTGGACCCCTTCCCCAAGGGAGCTGCACAGTTCCCACCCCACCTTTAATGTTACTATTTGAATCAACCAATTTCTTTCTTATACCTATGAAACTATAGGAGTTCAGTAGAGACTGCGGAGCCTCAATACAGAATGCCTTTGCCAGTCCACCTTCCTTTAGGACAGAACCTACAAACTGGTGAATTTTCTCTGAAAGGACATCACAGCACTAGGCTATTTCTGAAATTATAAAAACTTCAAGTTATAAAAAGCAATAATAGCACTGAACAAATTGAACAGGACATGTTGCACCTTTTTAATAGGTGGACTTACTAGAAATCATCCTCTAATGATATTTCAGTTTGGTGGCTCAGATAAAGCATCCCAAAGCATTTTAAAGTCCAGAAGTCCTTAACTGATGAGAAAAGTTGAATCTCACTAATAACAGCTATATTTTGTTGCAGGCTCTAGACTACAATATCTGCCAAAGTTTAATGTGCTGAGAGTTTACTATATCCCTGCCTTTAGGGCACAATTTAATATTTCTTACATCATCCTACTATAGACAGAAGTTACCAAACTGCTGTATCAATTAAGATCGTAATAAATATCTAGTGAATGTTCACTCCTACAGCCATTTAAATTTAAAAAAAAAAAAAATTCCATCCAAGCATCCAGTACAGAACAGGACAGCAACTTGACTACTTTTGGCAAGAGGGACAGTGAATGTGGAAGACCTTTGCAGCTGAGTAAAACAAACAAACAAAAAAATTGCATACCCTCCTACTTTTTTCTTTGCAAAGGCAGAGGAGGAGCAGATTTTTAATGCTTCCATTGGCCTGCTCACTTGCAAGATTAGTGAATAGATAGGTGAGGAAACCCCAAGGTAAGAATGGGGATCTTGAGGCTTTTGGGCTGAATTTAGAATGAGCTTTATCAGCTGAATCTGGTTGGGACACCAGTCATTCTGAGTGTTGCCCACATGGCTTCCCATGATAGTGCTATTTGGTGACTTCCTGTATTTGTACTTTTCCCCCCTCCAAAATTGGAATCCCTGTCTTAAAATGTAGGGAAAGCTTTAAGGTAAACTATATTTTGCTCACCCTTTTGCTGGCAACTATGTTCCCCCCGAACTTCTCTGAAATGAGTACAGCCTTCAGGCTGAAAGATGTTCTCCACTCTTGCCCTAAGAAAATCAGAGATTTGAATTTCTGTAACTGCTGCTTTGTGATAAGTTTTAAGTAATTGATAAAATGCTTTTAGTTGTAATGTACTCCTCGTTGTAATATGCTCAGTCAGGCATGTAAATATTTGTCTTTTGCAGTCTTTAATTACATATTTCTTAGTAAGCCTTATAACTTTTTATATAAGCCAGTATTATTACTTGAAATGGCAGTGCTGCAGAAGGCTGAAGAATAAATATGTTAAATTCTTTGATTGCATTTCTAGAATCTTGAATTACCTGGTCCCTGTGATAATTCGCCTGAGACATTCTTCTATAGATCTTTAGTTTGGAGGACTTGGGTACCTAGAGCATTTTTCTGTAATGCCCTACAGAAAAGAATAGAGGCCAGCATCTAGAAGGTTCCTTGTGTGAGTGGAAGAGACACATCTGTTTGCCTCAGGTAATGTCTTCAGATTCTCAGCTACTGCTCAAGTCTCTTAGATCATATCCTGTGATGTTGCCAAGAGTCGCCCAACCCTCAAAAATATGCTTTTGGGGACCATAAGGTGCTGTGGTAGGGTTGGTCTGGTGATACTCAAAACAACTTTTCAGGGAACTAAGGGACTGTAGTGAGTTTGGTAATACAGGACTTGTTGGTACATGAACACAGTTCTTCAGATCATTATCAAGTTATAGGTTTTGTTGATACGACTTCTAGAGTTTTAGAACAGATTTTGGCAAAATTGAAGTAGGCAGATTTGTTCATGGAACGCATGATGACATAAGCAAATCTAGCAGCAGTTAATTATGTTTGATCATTTTATTTGGATTCTGTATCTGTCTGTATATATTTCAAACCACTTACACTTTGCAAAGCAACCATGGTATTTGTAGACAGTGGCCTATGTCTGATGAAGTAGGCTGCAATCCATGAAAGCTTACATTAAGTAAAAGTCTTTAAGGAGCGACAAAATACTTTTCATCATTTATTTCAAAAGGATCATTTGCTGGGTCCGAATGAATAATACCGTATACTGTATGAATAATACTGTACTGGTAAATAAGTAGTGTGAATTTTTGTTCAGGGAATACTTGCATTTGTAGGTGGAAATCTTGGTTTAAATCTAGGGAGGGGGTTAAATTGTAATTTAAATTGTCTTTGATTTAAAAGAATTCATCCTGGGTAGTAGAATGTTCCACTGTTTTACTTCATACACACTTTAGCCTCACATTTGAAATTTTAATTATATTAACATTAATTCATGAATTGTATATGGAATGTGTCTAGAATAAATAAGGAATTATTCACAGTTTATATGCCACTCCTTCCTCACCAGAAACAATCCCGTTGTTGTGATATGTTACATTGCTATAGAAATTTGTACATTTTAAAACTCAAAATGTATTTTCTTCTTTCAGGATTCATATGGGTTAAGGATTCATTGCCTGTTATAATGGAAAAATCATGGATGCTTTGGACTTTCATTGAAAAATGGCTGCTTACCTTGATGTCATGGTCCTGGGGCCTGTGCCGTATATCTCTCCTACCTTTGATAGTAACATTTCATCTGTATGGAGGCATGATTTTGCTTCTGTTAATATTTGTGTCTATTGCAGGTATACTGTATAAATTCCAGGATGTGTTGCTTTATTTTCCAGAGCAGCCTTCTTCATCACGGCTTTATGTTCCTATGCCTACTGGCATTCCACATGAAAATATCTTCATCAGAACCAAAGATGGTGTGTTGCTCAATCTAATTCTTCTCAGATTCACAGGGGACAATTCCTCATATTCACCTACTATCATTTACTTTCATGGGAATGCAGGAAACATTGGTCACAGACTACCGAATGCTTTGTTGATGCTAGTGAACTTGAAAGTAAACTTATTGCTGGTTGACTATAGAGGCTATGGGAAAAGTGAAGGCGAAGCAAGCGAGGATGGCATCTATTTAGATTCTGAGGCTGTTCTAGACTACGTGATGACTAGATCTGATCTTGACAAGACAAAATTTTTCCTTTTTGGCCGTTCCTTGGGAGGAGCAGTTGCTATTCATCTAGCATCTGAGAATTCCCATAGGATTTCTGCCATCATGGTGGAGAACACATTCCTTAGCATCCCTCATATGGCCACCACTCTATTTTCTTTCTTCCCAATGAGATATCTTCCTTTGTGGTGCTATAAAAACAAGTTCCTCTCCTATCGAAAAATATCTCAGTGCAGAATGCCTTCACTTTTCATCTCTGGGCTTGCTGACCAGTTGATTCCTCCAGTTATGATGAAACAGCTTTATGAACTTTCTCCTGCTCGGACTAAAAGATTAGCAATATTTCCAGATGGAACTCATAACGACACTTGGCAGTGCCAAGGCTACTTCACTGCACTTGAACAGTTCATTAAAGAAGTGCTAAAGAGTCACTCCTCTGAAGAAACAGAAAAACTGTCATCTAATGTAACAATAATATAATTAGTTCTAGTCTGTCTTTTTGATTGTACCCTGGACTTGTGGAAAGTGATAAAGAATGGCCATTTTTTAAAATGTCTATCTGTACTTATCTAAAGAATGAAATTAAACATGGAGAAATCTACTAATTCATGATCCAGATAGTTTTTATATTCAGTACAGTAAATGAAAGAATGCATCTACTTAGTTTCATAATGCTAGTTTTAAAGCCCTTTTCGTACAGACAAATTGAATTAAATTGCTGCTGATTTTAAAGGAAGAACAAAATTGTTAAAAATCATGCATGTTTAGACTTCATAAGTGTACATGGCTAACAAAACACAGTTTGCTGCTTTGGTGTACATGATAAATCCCTGAATTCTGTTGTTATGCATGACTCTAAGTTTGTATGCTTAAAGTTATAAACAGCAGTAAAGGAAATACACAGTTCAGAATGATATGGCTACATACATAACTCTTAAAAGTCACATTCTGCCTCAAGATCAAATGAAAAATGACGCATGTAAAGTTAATGTTGCAGTAGTTTTTGATATTTCCATACATTGAGAAAGGCAAGCAGCCTTGATAGTGTGCAAGCAGTTACGGTTGCTCCTCTTAAACTGCATGATTAGCTCCTTTTACATTCTTCTGGGTGCCACTTATGGCCAGTCCCCTAAAAGCCCTGAGGTGGAAAATGCAGTTATGTAAGAGCCTGATGAAAACACCGATCATTACTAAAACGGCAGTTGAGTGCAATTGAACAACATGGAAGGGTGGGAATAATCCAGCACTTAGGTTATATCTGCTTTCCCCTGCAGCTTTCTTGTCATTTTAGAAAACTTTTAAAAAATTCCTCAGGAGAACAATAATGATGAATAAACTTTTCCTTTGTCTTTGTACTTTGTGTAAAGATAGGGCTTTTAACTATTTTGTTTGATATAGCTATCTAAATTGCATGGGCAGATAAAACATGCATATGAGCCACACATATACTAGTCCATAAAAGCCATATCCTGTTTTCTAGGAAGTATTTATAAAACAAAGGGACATGCTTTTAGAGCAAATGGTGAAGTCAGGTGTTAAATAAGAGTTTGATATTGTGCATTCTTCAGCAAAATTAGAAATTTGCTCATATCTTGGCTCTTTTTTTTCTTAAAACATGAAGTAGAAAACATTTACTTGTTTTCCAAGACGGTTCCTGACTTGTTTTAGACTGCTTCAGAGTCTAACAGAAGGTACCACACACTTTTGGACCTAATGTAAGAAACATTTACTTTGTAAACCGTTCTTCTGGTGATGCTGTCAATATCTGGTTTTGAGAGCACAGGAATGGTGTGCATTTGTTTTACAGGAAGTGAAATCTTTTTACTCAGACTAATATTGGTGTTATATGATTTTAATGTGAAGTTGTAATATTTCTGATTTTCTCTTCATTCCTTTTATCTTCTTTTGTGTGACTTAATGACTCCCTCAGTCTTTTTCTAACTTCTTTCACCATTCTCTCAACATTCATTATGCTGTGTGAATTTTGCACTGTGTATTTTGAAAAGAATATCATGGAAACTTGTGATACGTTTCAGTAACTGCGCCATTTGCACTTTACCATCTTTTTTCCTGCTTCTGTTCTAGTTTCTTTCATTTTGGAAACATCCTCCTACCTTCTGTGTTTATATGAAATTTCTTAAAAACCTGGTGCCAGAACCTCCTTGTGTAGCATTTGAGGAATTGGTGGGGGAATCTTTGGTCTTCCAGAGATTTCGAATTGCAACTCCTATGTATTTCTTCCATTGGGCATGCTAAGGCGACTGGTAGATGAAAAGATGAAAAGGACCAAAAGTTCCCAATCCTTGATGTAAGGGGTTGGCCTATGGGATGGACGTTGACTACACTAATGCATACACTAATGCAATCACACAAAATGAGGGTAAAGCAGCCATATAGCAATGACTCCTCAAATACAGAAGCTGTGGATTAGGATGTGATTGATGTAATTATGTTGGAAGCAATGTTTAAAATACTCGGTTGTAAATATATCCCCTTTCCTCATGCTTTTTCATGCTGTGTACATAGAATTATATACATTTGGAACTTCTCATATTTTAGAAGAAAATGAGTTCCTCATATTTTTGTACTAAAATAACTTTTGGGACAATTAAAACAGCTGAGCATAGAATTTCAAACTTTGCTGAAGAAGTTCATGATACTTTTCAGTTTCTGGTCTACTTCAGGATGGTTCTTCTTTTCCCAGGTATGATAATCTGTCTGAAAGGGCAAGAAAAGCTCTTTCTTCCAAGCCAATGTGTATACATGATCAGAGTTGAATGCTCATACTCAATTCATGGTTCATTTTGCATTGAGAATCATTGGGGGTCTCTGCTGGAAATATCTGGTTTCAGATAGTACCCTTTAAGAGCTGTAAAGCCATCCCTTCTACCTTGCTGCAAGCCAGTCACTTGGAAGGATGTGCTCATGTAAACTTTGAAATAATATAGTTTGTGAGCCTAGCTGTAATGGCTGATGTTTTGACCTATTTTTCTATATGATAATACACCAGTCAGCAAACTGGTTAATCTTTATGGGGTATCAGAATGACTGTTGTAACGCCTCTGTGCACTGAAGCACCAGCCTGTCATCCTAAAGTTGAATTACTTGAAAATAAATTTCACCTATGTTAAGATTTAAGGATTGAAATTCAAATGCCACTGATTATCAACTAAATTTATTCTAAATTGTACATCATGATGATACATCTATTAGGTGAAACAAAAAGCTCAAAATACATTGCATTAGCTTTCAAAGTACAGTCGTCCCTCCACATTTGGTAGGGTTAGGGGCACAGGACCCCTGTGAAAGTGGAAAAACTGTGAATAACTATAGGCCCTCCCAAACCATATATGACATACACACACAAAGTATGATCACCATATTCAACCCACCCTGGATTCCTTTGAGGCAGTAGGGTTCCTTCAGAAGGCAGAAGTGGGTGTCTGGTGGGGCTGACTGCCACCTCCACTGCTGCCCCACACCATTTGTAAGAGGGAATTAGAAGCCTCTTTCGCAGTTTCTCAGTCTCACGAGTCTTGCAGTCCCTATTAAAAATGGCACAGGGAGGCAGCAGAGGTGACAGCAAGTAGTCCGTGAATAATCAGATCCACAGAAGTGAAACCCACACGTGGAGGGCTGACTGTATACTGATTTGTTTGTCAGGCAAAGATGTTAAACACCATATAGGAAAAGAAAAGTGTCAGTGTCAGAGCTGCATCTTGTTTGAGATGTTGGCGTTAAATAATTGTCTTGGGGGAGATGTGATGCAGACCTCTGCCCTACCCTTTCTTCGTCATGAGTGCAATGAGGACAAAATTTTTGTCTCTAACAAGATGCAGGTCTGCCTAGATACTGTCACTTCTCCTGTATGATTTTTAGCATCTTTGCCTGATAATGAAGTCAACACACTTTGAGAACTTGTACAATATATATTGTACCTCTTGGTTGGCCTAATAGAGGCATCACTGTGATATATTTTTTGGATTTTGCTGTATCTTATTCATTGCTGACATGATTATTCCTGAATGTTTTCCAAATTTATGCCCTGTTTTTTGGTTTGCCAAATCCAAAAAGTTCATGCCCCTGAAATTCTGTTAATTTTAAGTGATTGATATATCTGTATAGCAAAATATTACAGTTTTTGAATATATTAATATTCAAGTCACATGCTATTTTATGGGTGAACTTTTGCTAAAATATCTCTGCTTCTTGCACAGAACAGAATAAAACAATGAGATCAGTTTAAAATGCTGTACATAAGACCCAAGCAGGTAGATTGTAAGTCTAAGTATAGTTACTAAAGTGGGAACAGCAGGGAATTCAGGAGGACTCGCTTCTAAGTAAACTTTTCTGGAAGCATACATTTCTGTAATAGCTTTTCCTTTTTGCTTACATATATTGGAATATGCAATAAATTGATGCACATACAATGGTTATTAACTTCCTATTTCCCTGTGTGCATGGTCTACTTTTAGTATATTTTACTTCCTCTGTATTCAAACCTGGGTCTCTGCCTGCATAGTGATACTGATCAAAACCTAGATAGCTGAATTTCAGCAGTAGTCCGCATTCCCTCTTCTACATGCACCGTTGTGTGGCTGTTTCCTTATTTCTTTTCATCCATTGCAGTAGTAGCACTGCAGTGGACCTCTTGCATTAAATCCTTTTCCTTTCCTTCTTCTTCTTCATTTAATTTCTCTACTTGGTAGCTATTTTCTCCTCTTTTTAGGTAAACACAGAAGAAAAGACAAAAACTTTCATCTATAGAAGTAAGACTTATGCCCTTCACAGGCCTCAGGCTGCTAATGTGGAAGCCTATAGCCTTTTAGCCTCTCTTCAAACTCTGCTGCCAGTGTGGGCAAAAAGTAGCTCTTTTGGGTGGACATAATAAGTGCCTTTGTCATTTAGGCATTTCTCATAATGCCATCTCTGCCAAAGCTTCACTACACAGATCAGAAGAAAGGGGCAGCTTGGCTTTGGCTTTGGATTGGGAAGAGACTGTGGAGTCTGTCAAACCCTCAGTTACAATGGCACAGCTTATCGTTTATGAGTCCCCCAGGAGTGCTCAGCATTCTCATGGTGACCACTACTGTATCCAACCAGAATACTGTGAATGCTGTAGCAATTAGTATCATTCACCTCTCCTTCAATACCTACTTTGTCCAGAGTGTCTGACCAGGTCCACAAACAAGCAGGACTGTCTTGAGACATCTTGTAAGTCAAAACAGCCTCAAATAGATGAATTATCAAAGAGGGGGAAGAAGCTGAAACATATTTCAGCAGAGTTGGTGGACATGAATAATGCATGCCTTTCCACTCATTCCAAGTATTCCCTCTTCAGAAATGTTTTATATGGAATTATCATCTTGTTGCCCAGCAGATACACCTGATGTCAAGTTCATTATTTCAGTATCAGAAGGTGAAGGCAGGGACAACTCAGTCTTCAATGATTCTACAACTCTGACAGCCTGAACCCTATGAGAGGGTACTCTCCAAGGAGGTGTACTCTGACTGCAATTTGACAGGACACATCAGCTCCCTATCACTCTGTTTCCTGCAGCAACTCTGAATATTCACCTCAATTTCATCTTCACCTTTCAGAAGAGAAATGGTAACAGTATGAATGCCAGTACCATAAAGAGCCTTGGGGCCCATAGTACCCTAGCTCACTGGAAGATAGTTGCTCCCGTTACAACTGGCACCAGTACCACAACTAGAAATTTCACTCCAGAGACTCCTGATCCCCATTGTACTTTGGTAGACATCACTACTATTGAAATCATAGAGAGACCCTTGCTTCAGTCTAAAGTGGATACGACTGGTCAATAAACAAATCTGGAAAAGTTTACCGGTATCAATCAAGACAATGTTCATCCTTGTTTGGGTGGTGGCACACTGCCTCCCGCTCATGCACCCCATGACAAATCTTATCATCTAGGAAGACCACTGTGCAGCTATGTGAGATGCTAGCCAGAGTCACCTCTGTGATTTCTATCCCACCTCCTCCGGTTCATGAACACTTACGGTCTACTCCACTAAAATGGCTATTCCAGCTACTGTTCTATCATCAACTTTCCATTAAGCTTCCTCAATGGGACTTAAAATCAGAACCCTCCTGAGTCACTTCAGTGCATGTTTCTTCATCCTCACTGACTATCTTTTGAGGGCCACAGCTCTACCTCTCTGGTGGAAACTATCCAGTTCATTCTGATCTAGTAATTAGAATGGAAAAGTGCCATGATATTGCCTACAAACAAGAATCACTCTCAGAGGATGGCCCAGTTTTCTTGGTGGTACAGTCAACAGCTTATGTACTGGTTGCCCTGCTCTTCCTCTCCTCTCTTTTGAAAGTAATCAGATTGTTCTGGTGAAAACCTTCATCATTTCAGGTTGCATCAGAGTGTCTGGAAAACTTACACAGAATCCAGGAAGAGGGTTGTGATTTCCTCCGGAATGTATCTGGAAGCCAAACTTGTTATTGTGGCATCTTCTTCCAGCAACACAAGGAAGGCAAAAAGCTAAATGGTTTAAACACAAACATATTTCCTAGAAGCCCTCTCTTTCAAGATGGCTAACCACCAAGAGATGATGATGATGATGATGATGATATAATAACAATAATAATAATATCATCACACTTTCCCCCCAAAATTAGCCCTCAAAGCAGCTCACAATTTAAAACAATATAATTTAAAAATATATAAATAGTACATATTAAAATTGAATTGAACCATCAAAGAATTAAAACAGGTCAAAAGAGATAAAAAGATAACAATTAAAACAGTACAGCACTCCCCAGTCCATTCTTTAAAAACTTTCTATATCAAAACCCTGCCTGAATTAAAGGGTTTTAGCCTGCTGCCAGAAGGACATCAAGGAGGGGGCCATTCTGACCTCCCTGGGAAGGGAGTATCAGAGTCTGGGGGCAGCCACTTGGAAGGCCCTCTTTTGCATCTCCATCAACTGTGCTTGTGATGGTGGTGAGACTGAGAGACGGGCTTCTGATGATCTCAAAGCCTGGGCTGATTCATACAGGACAATATGGTCCTCCAAATAGCCAGAGCCATGTAGGGCTTTATAGAACAAACCCAGCACTCTGAATTGTGCCTGGAAACAAACCAGCAACCATTGGAGCTGTTTCAACGGGGGCATGGTATGGTCTCATAACCTGCCCCAGTTAACAGTCTGGCTGCAGCTCTTTAGGCCAGCTGAAATTTCCAGATGCTCTTCAAAGGCAGCATCAAGTACAGTGTGTTACAGTAGTCCAAACAGGATGTAACTAAGGTATGTGCCACCATGACCAGATCCAGCATCTCAAGAAACAGACACAGTTGGTGCATAAGCTTTAAATGTACAAAAGCACCCACGGTCACCACAGCAAAATGGGCCTCCAGTTTCAAAGCTGAGTCCACAAGTACACCCAAACTGTGAACTTGTGTCTTCAGAGGGAGTGTAACCCCCTTTAACACAGACTGAATCCCTATTAATTGACCTGTCTTTTGACTGACCAGGAGCATCTCTGTCTCATTTGGATTAAGTTTCAATTTGCCCGTGCTCATCCAATCCATTACTGATGAGAGACACCAGATCAAAACCTCTTCCTTGCATGAGGGTGGAAAGGAAGAATAGAACAAGTTGTCATCTGGGCACTGTTAGCACCAAAATTCCAGATGACTTCACCCACTAGTTTTTGCCTAGGGAAGAGAATGACCCCTGAGGGACCATACAATCCAGTGCTTCAGGGGTGAAGCAGCAGTCCTCCAGCATCACCTTTTGGGGTTGCCCCTCCAGGAAGGAATGGAAGAACTGTAAAACAGTGCCTCCAAGCCCATGCCGGTGAGGCAGTCCAGAAGGATACCATGGGGGATGATATCAAAAGCCACTGAGATGTCCAGCAGAACCAACAAGAACACACTCGCCCTCTTCAGTTCCCTGTGCAGTTCATCCACCAAGGTGACCAAAGCTGTCTCTGTCCCGTAGGCCTGAAACCCAATTGAAATGGATCTAGATAATCTGTTTCATCCAGAAACCTCTGAAGGTGGGAGTCCACCACACACTCTAATACCTTGTCCAAAAATGGTGTGTAATTATCTATTATAGAAGGATTCAGGGCTGGCTTTTTCAACAAGGGCCTCAAAACTGCTTCCTTTAGGCAAGTTGGAACACTGCCTTTTAAAAGGAGGCATTGACTACCCCTCACCCACTCAACCAGTCCCCCTCTGACCTGTTTGGTAAGCCAGGAAGGGCAAAGGTCTGGCACACTTGTGGTGGCTCTCACCTTTCCAAACATCTTGTCCACATCCTCAGGCTACACAAATTGAAAAGTATCCAATAACACTGGACAAGCAGGAACCAAGAATACATCCACTGGAACTGTATCAACTACAGAATCCAAGTGGAGCAGAACTGTGTGATTTTATCCACAAAGTGCCATGCAAATTCTTTTCAGTGGGCTGTCAAATAGTCTGCATTTTCTACTTGAGGACCAGTGTATAAAAGATCTCTGACCACTTGAAACAGCTCTGCTGGATGGCTCCTTGCAGATGCAATGGTGGCAGCAAAAAATTTTTTTTTGCTGCCTGCACTGCCACAGAGTAGGCCTTCAAATAGCCTATGTTTGGTCAGATTCACTTCGAGCTTTCTGCCAATGTTGCTCTCGTCTCTGTCTCTCTTGCTTCATCACTGCTAACTCCCTGGAAAACCAGGTGGCTGGTTTGGCTCCACTGCATAAGAGGAGATGCTCAGGAGCAATTGTATCCACTGCCCTGGCCATTTCCCAAGTCCAGAGGTCAGCTAGAGCTTCAACAGAATTGCTTGCCAAGGTGATAGGAAGATCCTCAAGAGCCGTCAGAAATCTGTCCAGATGCATCAGCCTCCTGGGGTGGACCATCCTAGCCAGTCCTCCACCTTGGCAGAGGTCCAAGTCCCAGTGAGTCTAAACCTGACTAGGTCTATGACAACTGAACGGCAGAGTTCCTCCACACCAAGATTACCATCCAGCTCAGAAAACAAGGTTCAGAGTGTGCCCAGCAGCATGAGTAGGGTCAGATACTATTTGGGATAGACCAATGGTTATCATGGAGGCAAGGAAGTCCTGAGCCACTCCTGACAGGGCAAACTTGGCATGGATATTGAAGCCCCTCAGTGCTAGCTGTAGACATTCCAACACCAACACCAGACCACTCAGCTAACTCAGGAAGGGAGACTGTTGAGCAGTGTGGTGAGTGGTACATGAACAGAATTCCTATTTTGTCCCACCTACCCACCTTTAGGTATACACACTCAAAACCTGCAGACTCTGGGATAGGGCACCTGGTCAGAAGGATGGAAGCATAATAGACCACTGCAACTCCATTTCCCTGCCCCCAAGGTCTCACCTGCTGCTGCACAAAACAAATAAATTCTGACAGGCAGAGCTGCGAGAGATTATCCCCACCCCATCTCCTCCAGCCACGTCTCTTTAATACAAGCCAGATTGGCATGCTCATCCAGAATCAAATCCTGAGCAGGACTTATGTTTGCATTCACTGACCTGGCATTCAACAGATGCATTTTCAATCTGGGAGGATGATCACCGAGGCTATCCAGGCTATTTGATGAAGGAGACAGTTTGAGACCAGCAAGCACCCTGTTATGCTCCCCTCTTCCACGATATTGTAATTATTTCCTCCTTCTGCCCTGTATGACTCTGATGGCTGCTCGCTGAAACTGTGTACCTTCTCCCTCCTCTGGAAAATACATCCTTTCTATATTGGGTGGACAGAAGCAGTAGCTATTAAAATCAACCAATAAATATACAGACAGGCAAATGGTAAAAGCAGGTAACAAATCCTTCTGTTGGGCAGAAGGACAGGACCTCATGTAGCTCCAAAGGGGCAACTGTGCCAGCAGCAGACCCACACTGCAAGAGCCCTGCTTTTATGTCCCAGACAAGGCAGCTGTGCTAGATGGTGAGCAGGACGTTGTGAGTCGGGGCCTCAGTCCAGCAAAGAGCAGAGTCCTAGTAGTGAAGCAGAGGTCCAAGGTAGTGGCAACAAACAGCAACTTCTTCCTCCTTACAGCCTCCAGATGGTTTCTATGGTCCTCTCTCTCTCTGCTCAGATGCTGAATGTATGGGACATTATCAGATGCTGCTGTGAGATAAAGTTACATCACTAATGGACCACCTTCCCCAAGATGAAAAAGGAAGTGGCCAGAGCTATCTTCAATAAAGCAAGTAATTCAGCAAAGAAGCAGATCACCTCAGGAGAACATTTAGCAGAAAGTGCTTTGAGGGTCCTGGTGGGTGCAGTGGTACTTCATACGTACGCATGTGTTATTGCCATTGCCCAGCCCTGACTTAAGGGATGTCAGATATCATTTTGATATCAATAATTCGGCTCTTGTCCATCACCTCTCTCTCCACGTGTCTACAGGGCCACCAGACAAGCTTGCAAGACAGGCACGGCCAATAACTGCTGCAATATTCTAAACAATACAGGCTGGCTAAACATAGCTGTCCTGATGCTTTAGGAGACCTCTCGGCAAACACGCTATTATGTATGCACACTGCTCACAAAGAACTCCCTGCCCCGAGCGGGCAACTTGACAAGCTGAACACTCAAATGTCAAGCACTGCGCATTTGCATACTGTCTATTTCTTTGTCAATTCGGATGTAACTCAATCATGCTAAATCCTGACCTTTCAGAGGCTTTGTCTCCAGCCCCAAACTCATTGTTTTTCCTTAAGTACGGACTGGCCTACGGCTACGTTCTCCCTATAAAAACCCTTGGTTCCGAGACCTTTCTCGGATCGCTCTGGACTTCCATCCCGCCTTACAGCTGCTTTGGTTGGCAAGCTGTCCCCTCAGTCCCTCGTACTGAGACTACGCACCTTCGAACCTTTGCAGTGATCTACCCGGGCTTCAGGACAGGTGTAGTATCACCCAAATCAACAATCCCTCTTAAAATTCCCTCTGTCCCACTCAAACCTTTATTTTTCCATAGGTATCTGTGTGAGTGTGTTGCATACACTGTTTGTCTGTAGTTTAATAAAGATCACAATTATTCTTAAAACTCTGGTTTGCTTCTTGGCTTGGCCTGACCCTGTAGACATTGGGTAAAAGATTCCGCTGTGTTGCCCTGCCTCTCGCTTTGTTAACTTATGCTCTGTGCTAATTTCCCCACCTTTTGATATTTTGAGAGCGCATTTAGGTGTCCCTCATGGGACCCCCAGTGAACAGGGTAACACATGGCTACAATCCACAGCCTTAGGACCAGAGACCAGATGACAACTGAGGACATGACTTTTGATGGCCTTAGTGTATTCAGCACCAAAAATGATGAAAAACTGGACTCCGACCATAAGTTAGCCAAAACCACTAAGAAGATCCCAAACATGGCACTGCCCATATCATGAGTGGCCAAAGCCCTCTTACCAATGACAAGGACTGTGGGTGGACACTTCTTACAGCAGCTTTGCAACGAGGAGAGCTTTAATAGTAGAAGTGCCAGACAGAAGGATCTTTGGCTGGAAAAACTCTTGGATTAAAGGGGGAGCAGAGGATCACCCACAAGGCTCCAGAATTCCCATTACTAGCATTTACTCATGACTAAGCTCATGAGAGGCAGCACAGTGCAGTGGTTTGAGTATTGGACTATGACCCTAGAAACTAGGTCTTGATTCCTCTCTTGGCATGGAAACCTCATGGATGACCTTGGGAGAGTCACACACCCCATGTGTGGTTTGCCTTTATGACTCTATGAGTAAGAAACTACTTGAATGCACACAACAACAGTAATAAACACATAACGAATGGCAAGGACTTAGGGGATTACATCCTTGGCCCTTGCCATGAAGTGCAGCTGCTTTGATCTGAGGATCTGACAGCCCCATGGTGACAACCTGCTTTTTAAAAAATTCTGAAACAAAACTTTGGAGTTAACAAAAGTGAAGAATTCTGATTAAAACAGTTGAGTAAGTGTGTTTACCCCCATAAGATCATAAGTTAAATAAGGCCATTTCCGCATGGGGTGAGGGAATCGCCCCGCGCCGCTACTTACCGGACCTTCTTGCTCCCCAGTCCGGTCCAGGCTGCTCCGGAGCAGTGCGTGCTCGTCGCTCCACACTGCTCTGGCGTCGAAAATGGCGGCTTCCAGTTGGCTCGCACCAATACAAGCCTGCGAATCTGCATAAGGGAGCAGGCTCGCAGTGGCACACTCCGTGCTTTTGAAAAACCTGTTTTTAGCGGTCTTTCAAAAGCACATTGGACAACCACTTGGGGTTGTTCTGGAGCGAGCTGAGGTGTGGATCTATGTTAAGTAGGTCCAACCCAGTCCGTTCCCAGGTGCAGAGGACGCATTGCACCATGGAGGACACACTGCACCGCTTTAAAAACCCCTTGTGGAAATGGCCTAAGAGGATTGAAGGTTGATGTGTTTAACAGAGAACAATTAAGGATTTAAGTGCATATATTTTCATGGATAGATTGAATTTCACCTTATTTACAAGACTGAATTGGACTTTAGCAGGAAGCAAATACAGCATGAAAAAGTACAGGTGTTCTCTCTTCTGATGTTGAGAAGACTGACTTGTTGGCTGTAATGGCAGCAAAGGAAAAGTCAAACTGTTACCTCTGAAACTGCTGGACTGGAAAAAAGATGGTTGAAACTAGAGTATAAAATGGTTACAGATACAAGCCAATGGCCATTTCTGTACTAGCCTGTTACAGTGGTATTATTCCACTTTCAGCATCCTATGGAATCCTGGGGTTTTCAGTTTAGGCCCCTCCCGAAACTGCAAACCCTAGGATTCCATAGGATGTTGAAAGTGGAATAATACCACTGTAACAGGCTAGTGCAAAAATGGCCAATGAAAACTGGATTTGGTAACAATTTTGGGGGAAAAAATTACAATATGAAGTGTTGTAGAAATATGTATATTTAGTGATGTTATATAACATGTAAAAGATTTATGGTTTCAATAGTGAAGATTAATACCATATAGTTAAGTCAGTAAGTAGCTTTTAGTATCAAGATTAGAAAATGGAATCTCACTATCACCTAAGTGTAACATGTAACATAGTAGGATGTAATATCGATATATTAAGGCTAGATATGTTAACCCTTTGAAAGAATACAGTTTTTTTAATTGTTGAAAAAAAGGAAATGGGGAATGGGAAGAAGACAGTTACTGGATATTATCTTTGAGGGACTTGAAAGAATTTGAGCCATATACACCATTTAAAGGAAGAATGGAAATTGTCTTTTTCTTTATTCTTTAATTTCTAATTTTAATGCTTTAACTCTTCTTTTCTTTTCTTTTTTCATGTATTTGTAAAATTTAGGGTTTTTGAAAATTATCAATAAAGATATTGTAAAAAAGGAAAGAAAATACAATTTCCACTGACACATTCACAAGCAAACGTTGTTTTTGACTATACTGTGGCTCACACTGAAAGCAGACAATTGATGATACCAGTCTTTTCAGTTTGGCAAGTGTCTAGCCCACCACCTCTCAGGGTGGAAGAAGATCACCTCCAACCTTTGGGTCCTCAAGGTCATAGCACCGGCTACCAAATAGAATTTCTGTCTTTACCACTGGATCATTTTCAAACCACCCTTCCGTCAGACACAATTCTAGGGGAGGTGAGAAGCCTTCTAGAAAAGGGGACACTATGTCCACAGCACAACGATCTCAAATGAAATGTGGGAGTTCTCCTCCAGATATTTCACAATCCCCTGGAGAGATGGAGGGACCAGGCTGATTTTTCATGCTGTTTATTGTCACAGAATGTTTTTGAAATGTTTCCCTAACCAGTATTGTTCCCCTTATCATGGAAGGAGATTGGTTCACCACCATCAACTTGTGGGATGCATATTTTAGTATCAAGCATCCACCCCAAATTTTGGAGTCTTCTTTGCTTTCCAGTTCAAAAAAAGTATCACCAATTCAAAGTGCTCTAATTCAGCCTCTCAACAGCACCTTGTACATTCAACAAGGTCAGGGCATTCGTGGTGACGCACCTCAGGCAGGAGAAACTTCTCATCTTCCCATATATTGAGAATTGGTTACTGGTCTCAGAATTTAGACTGGCTCTCACAATTACTATTGACCTCTCTCTCCAGCTCCTCTACAATCTTGGCCTGTCTATCAACCTCAAAAGATCCTGCATGACAACAAGACAGGAAATTCTCACCATTGCAGTTCACCTGTTTTCTTCAGCTGCACATACATATCTTCCTCTCAACAAGATTCACCATCCCATTGCTCTGATGAGGAGCCTATTACAGTGACAACAGCTGTCACATTAAGTTGTTAGGAGACATAGTATCAATGATGGCTATGGTTACATTTGCGTGTATTCATATGAGACCACTTAAATTATGCTTCCTATGCAAAGTGAACATGATAGCACTGGAATATCCCTGTATTTTTAGCAGCTTCATTCAGTGAGGGACAGCCTCATCAAGTATATACAACATCAGAACCTCATATAGGGCATACCCTTTCTACCATGAGAAGCCATGGCTGCAATTACTGCCAGTGCTTCTCTTACTGAGTGGGGAGTCCATTGTCACTATTACGGAGGAGCAGGACCTGCATGTCAGTGCCCTGGAACCACAGGAAGTATAGAGGGCATGTGAAGCCTTCCTTCTGGTGGTAGAAAGCTGTATTCTTCATGTCTCCTTGGGCAATTCTATAGCAGTATGGTATATAAATAAGAACATAGGTAGTTGCTCCTACACATTGACTTCACGAGCACTGGACCCATGGCACTGGTGCATTTGACACTGAATACCCTTCACAGAGAGCACCCTAATGGACCACTCATATAGGTCATCTGGCAACTCTCACTAATGGATACTAAATCCAATACTTGAGGAAAGGTTATTTCTAAAATGCAGACTCCATACATTGATCAGTTTGTCTCCCACCAGACTGCCTTGCTATTCCACTTCTGCTTCAAAGGGGGCAAGGAGAAGGAATTGAGGGTGTTGCCTTTTTCTTCAGGTGGATATTATTCCATGTGTTCCCTCCATTTCCAGTTCTAAATAAAATGATACAGAGGATCAGGAGAGATTGCTCCTCCAGTTGCATTCTCCTCACACAATGGTAGCCCAAACAGGTGTGACTATCAATCCTACTACTGCAACTCTCCCAGGAATATTTCAGCCTCCTCTTGTGAGGGAATGTGATCTTGAGAAAGATAAGATCCGTTCTACACCTACAAGGAGACAGGTTGAAGCTCATAGCATGGAAGAGCTGCCACCCACAATTTGGGTTATCCTGAAAGGGGCCAGAAAGGCCCACCACTAGAAGATCTTATGGCCATAAAAGGTCAGCTTTTTTTCCAATATATGACTAGTCAAGGACTCATCCCCTCTGTCTGCTGTCTGAAGATTCTTCTCCACCCTCTCTTTTCTTATTACCAGCAGCTAAAATGTTTCTCAGGATATACAGAACTCCTATCCTTGACCTCCTAGACCAACCCCTCTCAAAGCCTATCTGTTGTGTTGACTCAACTTACCAAATTCCCATTTGAACCTTTGGCTACATCCCCCCCTCGATTGTTTGTCATACAAGTTGGCATTTCTTGTGGCAGCCACACTGGCCAGCAGAGCCATGCACAGTGAAGTGTGATGACCCATACTTAATCTGGCATAGAAATAAGGTTGTCTTATAGTCAAACATCTCCTTTTTGCCTAAAGTAGTTTCAGACTTTCATTTCTTCCAGGACATCATTCTTTCAGTGTTCTTTCCCAATACATCATGTCAGCTGAAATGAACTCTATGTACACTGGATGTCCAAAGGGCATTTACCTTCCACCTTTCTTGCAGAAAACATTTCAAGAGTTCATCCAGGTTGTTCCTTTGCTTGTTGGTCAGAAGAAGGACCACCAAGTTTCTCCACAAACATTTGCTAAGTGGGAGTAAAGATAATTAATCAGGTCTATCAACTGGCCAACCTTTCTGTTGATGAAGACCCACCCTGAAAGCCACTCTACCAGGGCCATGACAACTTTGTTAGCTTTTCTGAAAAGATTACTTTTACCAGCTCTGTTTAAGGTAGTGATGTGGGCATCTGGCCCATTCATGTGTCATTGCAGATTGGACACAAGGGTGAGGGTTGACACATCATTTGGGAGAGTAGTTATCCCAATAATTTTTTCTGATGTACTTCCTCCCTTCAGGGTTGAATAGCTTGCTAATTGATACCCAGACGTGTGATGAACAGAGACCACAATGAAGAAATTCAGGTGGTTACGTGTAACTGTTGTTCTTTGAGTGGTTATCTGCTCATTCATGTAGCCTGCCCTTCCTCCACATTGGTGGCACACCTAGTAGCAGCTCCACCTATTGCCACAGTATGAAATGAAGAAATGGCCACCAGAGTGCATGTATAGAGGGAGGGGAGCAGAGCTACCACCTAAGTTCAGCTAACTAGAGAATTCCAAGCAATGTCACTGAGCAGGCACAGACCCAGATCTGGGGATACACATGGCCATTTGAACAACAACCATTACAAGTAAGAAGCTTGCATTTCTGACTATATGGTGAGTTACTATTAATTGCAAAACTCCAGGTTAAATTATTAAGCTGGTAGGGCTGAACAGAAGTTAGTATTAGCTGCACTGTCATTGTGTGCTTTCAAGTCATTTCCAACAATGGTGCTGAGAAAGGGTGACATGCCCAAGGTCAATCGGTGGGCTTCCATGGCCGAGTGGGGAATCGAACCCTGGGCCATTTCTGCACTAGACTGTTATAGCATTATGATTCCACTTTCAACATCCTATGGAATCCTGGGGTTTGCAGTTTCGGGAGGAGCCAGTCGGCCCCTCCCGAAACTGCAAACCCCAGGATTCCATAGGATGCTGAAAGTGGAATCATAGCACTATAACAGTCTAGTGCGGAAATGGTTATGGTCTCCAGAATTGTAGTCCAAATGCTCAAACCACTACACCATGCTGGCTCATATCACACTGCTATAAGAATAATGGAATAAGAAAGTTTCTTATTTTCAATGAAAGAATGAGGAGCGGATTTGAAACATGCTCTAAGTATAATTAAATGTTAAAACAAGTTCAGCTGTCTCTGGAGCTAGTCTTCCACCTCGTCAAACTGAATTTTAACTATGGACTTATAGAATTCTCTGTCCTTTAAAAAAAACTAATGTGGGAAAGAATAAAAGGACTCAGGAAGTTTTCTAAGTTTATTTTTTCTCTAGAAGAAGCCAGAAAACTGGTACCAAGGAGATGCTACTGCCTGATCAGTCCAGTATAGCATGACAAACACAGCCTCAATGAGACATTGTCTAAAGGTAAATTGACCCTGGGCCTGAAGTTTGGTGGCACTGTGGAGTAAACAAGAACTGACAAACATTTATGTGATAGTGGAAGTCATTTCAAAATCTAGTGTAGAGCAATAGGACTTTGAAGGACTTTGTTTGAAGGAATAACTTTGTTCCTGATTATAGTCCATATTGCCCACAGTGCACCTTTTGTTTTCCCACTACATAAAATGTGTCCAGCTGTGCATTAGAATAATGCATAAAAGTATCAAGTGCAAGTGTTAAACCTTATTCCATAACTTCTTGATATGTGACTTGCATTTCATTCAGCAGTTATATTAAGACAGCCTGAAAAAAGCATTCTTAAACACAGGTGTTGGGACTTTATAGCCAGGATCCAATACAGTGCTGCTGCTGGATCCCATTGCTTTTATCAGAATGAATGATCCCCACACATGAGAAAATGCCTACCCTGGTGGGCTGGAAAGCCCCGTGGACCAGGTAGGGTTCCTGCATCTCAGGACCTGGCCCCCTCCTCCAGTCCTTAGGGTAAGCATGAGGAATCTTTGGGCAGGAGCATTGCCTTGAAAAGTGTGTGTCTGTGTTTTCCTCCTTTGTTAGACTTGGCAGTTTATACCATGCCCTTCACACAAAGGTACACACCTGTTAAGAGCTAAGTGCATTGTGCTGTCCCCATATGAGTGAAGACATTGCTGCTGGGAGCGCCAGGCATGCCTTCTGCCCTCCCCACAGTCTCTTGGGGTGTGTGGTCTGCCCATTCCATGGCTCTAAGGTGGAAACTCCCCCACAGCAGGGGTGGATGGGAGCCTTATAACTCAAAGCTATGACATGTTTGGCAAATGAAGCAAATAGTTTTTATTCTTTACATGTCTGCTGTTTGAATCAAAGGGCAAAACAACCCAAAGCCACCAGTTTGTGTCCTGATGTCTGAATGGCAAAAATTGTGCAAAATAGTGGGGCTAAACTCTTATAAAATGAATCTGAAACTGAAATAAGGAAGATGGGGAGAGGAACCATAAAAACAGAGTCACAAATTGTACAGCCGCAGGGCAGAAGCAAAATGTGCAACATTTAACGTTCGGATCAACAAGCCCCCATGACAGGAAGTGTGTGCTGTGGGCATTTTGGTTGCATATTGTGGATACACCTGGCAAAATGCATGCATTCTCCAGCAGCTGAAGTTTCCATATGCCTTTTAAGACAGGAGTCATGATGTTAATGAGCTACCAACGTGGAAAGAACAACTCCTCTACGTCCTCCCATTCTGTGCACAGTTCTGAGCACAAAGGGCTCTTGCTGATTTTTCTGGGACTTGCCGTGCTTGTGTCATCTTGCCTTGCAGCAGTCTCTCTTTACTATGTCATTGCACTGAAAACAGAACTAGCCATTCTGACCAGCAAGCTGAACTCTAGGGTCCAGGCAAGGATTTCATCCCCCCTGTCCTTGGGGCCTCTGGAGAACAGGAAAGAAGCCAGTCCATTCAATCCTCACTGGAAGAAGTCAGAAGGTGCTACTAGTCAGGTGAGTTGTAGGACTCTCACAAACTGGTTTCAGGGGGAGGTATCAGGACAGTGAAAAGTTGGACTTACAGCCCTAATGTACCTTGTGTGTGTGTGTGTGTGCTGTTGATAGGGGACGGCTTTTGGCTTACATCAAAGTAGCCAAGAGGCAGTGTGGAATGGAGAGCAACTCAGGAGGAAAAGGTCTCCCTCGCATTCAGGTGAAACAGGTAAGGGAGAGATCTGGACAGAGAGGCCAGGTGCTGACTATTGGGAAGCTGCCAAGGAGAGGGACTGAAAAGTATAAAAGTAGTAGAGGTCTCATTTATAAAGACAATTATGCTTACTTTGCTGGGAGAGTGTCATGGGGCCCAAAAATTGTGACATAAATTCTATATCTTGCAATTATAATGGCATCTTGAACAATCATGTCCTTGTTTTGTTTATTTTTTGTAACTTGAATAGGTATGATCTATATACATTTTTCCTGAATTTGAAATGTTTCAAATGTTGGCACATGGCTATTTTCTTTGTAAAAAGTGGGCAGCCTGTTAAATTACACAGATTCAGGTATATTAAAACTGTGCATGTCAAAACATCTGCTAAAACTGTACACCTGATACAGTACACTTTTCCTCCTTTATTTATTGTCATTACCACTATATGCTGGAAAAGTAGAATAGAAATGTAATACTTAAATAATAGGTCAATCTGATAAATTGAAGAACATAATAATATGGATCAATAGAGAAACATGCCAGAAGTTGAAGGTCTGTCACTATGATAATCTGCAATATTGAAGGAGAGTGGAATCCATGTGTTTGCCTGCCCAGCTCCCATTTTTGTTCAGCCAAATGCTTTCCATGTCTGTGCCATCATTCTTTTGCTTCCAAATTATCTTTTTTATAGGGATGGGCCAACCAAATCCTTGAATCCTCAAATCCTCAGCAAGGATTCAAGATTTGCGAATCTGAATCCTTGTGCAAAAATATGTGAACCAAATCTTTCAAATCCACCAACCAAAAAAAATAAGTTTTTTTAAAAAGTTCTGTTTAAAAAGAACTTTTAAAAAGTTTAATTTTTTAAAAAAAGTTTAATTTTTTTTTACAAAGTTGCTTTTTGAACCGTTTTTTTGAAAAAAGGATTTGAATGATTTGAGATTCGTGAGATTCATTGGTTCCCACAACTTTCCAGGGATTCGGATTTGCATTTGGATTCGGAAAATTCTGGATTCATCCCATCCCTACTTTTTTTTCAAGGGTAAAGAAGTTTTTTCAAGGGGAACTGAAGGGGCTTTCATTTTTGTGTCATCTTTTATTTAGTTTCAGAGGCCTCTTAACAAAGGAATTCTGATCATGTTTGCTTTGTTTAATTCCTACTCAGAGCAGAACTGCAAGAGACTTATTTTAATACCAGGAAAACAATTCTAGTGAATATATAGAAGTGGTTTTCTGATCATTTTAGCCCAGTGCTACATTCTGTTTCATGAGGCTGATGTTTCCTTTTAGATGAGTGCAAACTAGATTAGAAATAAATATGTTCTATAAACTAGTACAGTCTCTAGTTTTAGTCCAATGTCTGCTACACCAAACCAGCAGTCCAGCCAGAGAAATAAGGAGCATAGCTATGCATTGCTAGGCTGGTCAGTAATAAATTTGGTCTTAATTGTCAAAATGATTAAATAATATTTAAATCTAAGAGTTAATGGAGAAACTGCTTACTCTACAAAGTGTGTATATGTTTGTGCGTGCTCAGGTGCTGCACTAAATGCTTTCTTGCATCTATCTACTTTCTAATTTGAATCTCTCTCTCCAGTACTACAGTCATGTCTGCAACTGATGGCTGACAGCAAAAGTGACATTCAGCAAAATGGTAATGCAGTATTCCATTATCTTAACTTTATTCTTGCTACCTGTCTGCAGTGCAATCCCATGGTTCAGTTTTACATGCTGTGCTGCATGCAGGTGCTTACATTGCTGTTACTCCAGTTATGTTATGTCTGGTGAGAGCACTAGATATCATTCTGATATCAAACAATTTGGCTATACTTGACCTTTCTCTGCCACCCTGCTCCACGTGTTTGCAAGGGTCCTCCGGACAGGCACATATTTGGCGTGGCTGTTAATGGTTTTACATTCCAGACTCCATTGAGGCAGGCAACCCAAGCCTCTTCGGTGCTTCAGGGAACACCTCATTGCAAACAGGCATTGCTCAGTGTGATCCTTGTACAATAGACGCCCGGCCGAGAGCCGAGCCATTCCTTTATGCCAAGTCATTTACATACTGGCCATCCAGTGTTAAGCTCATCATGCAAACTTGACCTTTTCCAGCTCCTTTGTCCCGCTCCAAAATCCCTTTGTTCTCACCAAGCATGGCATGACCTGTAGTCACGATCCACCCTATAAAAAGTCCCCACTTTCGGGACTTCCTCGGATTACTTTGGACTTCCATCCTGCCTTGCTGCCGGTTGTCTAAGGAAACTCCCCTCAGCGAACCACGCTGAGCTTTCTCTCCCGGAACTCCATCTTTCTCTCCAGGACTATGAGACCAGGTGTCGTATTACCCACTCCCTTGAAACCCTCCATTTCTATTTCTAAGTTAGCTAGCATTTGTCGTGTCTTTTGTGTTGCTTGTTCTTAATAAAAATCATTATTTGTTACTTTAACGCTTGTCTAACTGCTCTCTGATCTGACGCTGTATACATTGGGTAAAAGATCCTAGCTAAAGTTACCCTGCCTCTCGTTTAGCTGAGAGAGTGCTTGAGCTTAGTTTCCCCCAGCTTGTGTTTTATTTGGTAATTTGAGTGCCCCTCCCAGCACCCCCAACATACAGGATAACAATTGCCTCTATAAAGAGCACCAACTTCCACATTGCCCCTTTGACTGCAGCCTGTTTTGCTGCAATGGGATCGATTCTTGTGACTCACCAAATTTCCAGAATCACTCTTTGGCAAGCACTGATAACTGTGATGAGTTGAGGGGCCTCACTCTTGGTAGACCTACAGAAAATCTTTTCTTTGTAATGAAGTTCCCCCCATAGCTGTTTGATTCTCGCCTTGGATGTAATCCTTCAAGGTAAAATAATCTAACAAGCTGCAGCTTGCTCTGTTCAAAAAATGTCACTAGAAGAAAATATGTAATGATTAGGTCTTGAGAGGAATCTTTTTTTTTTTTTTTAAAGATGATTCAAGTATGGTACCATGGCTTCTTAGCTTCAAAAGAGGAACTGCTCTGGAAGAACAAGGGAATAAAATACTAGTGAGAGAAACTGGCTACTTCTTCATTTATGGCCAGGTAAAAGAAAATGATTTCAGTAAATACTTGTTTACTTAAATTATTTATAGTAGTAATGAAATCTGTCTGTCTTTGCTCTCCAGGTTTTATATACAGATGAAATGTTTGTAATGGGGCATTTGATCCAGAGGAAAAAAGCTCACGTTGTTGGTGATGATCTCAGTTTGGTTACACTATTCCGTTGTATCCAAAACATGCCTCTCACTAATCCTAACAACTCTTGTTATACTGCTGGTAAGTATGGTAGTTCAAACTGAAAGGGCTGGTCATGACCAGTAAAGCGCTATACAGCTTAGGTCTGGACTATATGAAAGACTGTATCTCCCTCTATGAACCTGCCAAAGTTTTACGATGTGCAAGGGAGGGCTTTCTCTTGGTCCCCCTACCCTCCCAGGCTCACTTGGCTGGGACACAAGAGAGGGCCTTCTCCGTGGTTGCTCCCGCCCTGTGGAATTTCCTCCTGCAGGAGGCTAGTCTGGCCCCCTCCTGCTTTCCTTTCCCCAGCAGCCAAAGACATTTCTGTTCAAGCGGGCTTTTAATGTGCGAGCAGCTGAGGCACACTTTATTGGTGTGTTTATTTTTTAAACTATTGTATGTTTTCATAATGATTTTACACTGCTTTTATAGGGTTATTTTAATTGTTTTAAATTATATTGTAAATGCTTTTAACTTTTCTGGAAGCCACTTTGGTTCCCACTCTAGGAAAAAGGTGGCATATAAATACAATCAATCAATCAATAAAATAAAATAATCTGTTTCAAATCCATTCCTTTCTGAGGCAATGAGAATTAACAGTTTGAAAATATTTTGACACTTGGTAATTTTTTTTTTTAATGTAGACTGGGGTGTGGATGGGTGTTCCACTCCAAATTCCCTCCCACCACTGTTACACAGGAGTTCCTGAAATTCCTTTTCTTCAGATGCTCTTTGGTGATTTCTGAATTAGGAGTGTATGTTAGGCAGGGTATGAAAGGCTCAGATGACAGCCTCTTTTCAGCCAGGCAGTCAGAGTGGTGATTGCTGCTTCGAACCAGATTGCTTCCATCACAATTGTGATAAGAGCAGGTAACCCAGAGGGCCGAGTTAAACAGTAAGGTGGCAAGTCTTTGGGTGGTGGAAGAAGAGATGCACAATTCATGTGATTTGTTGCCTTTAAAGTACATTAATAAATATGGCATAGACTTGAAATGTCCACAACAGAGAGTTTGTTAGCAGGGGACCACATCATACCTGAGTTCTGCTTTGAAGATGGAAGGGGCTGTGCTGTATCATACATGAAGCTGGTTGCTACTGAATTGGACCCAAGTTTAAGTTATTCGCAAAATTTTTAAATGTTACTTGCTGCATTTATGGCTTGCCCTAAATTGAGCAAGCTCAATATGGCATATTCCGTCTCCTTGCCGCTTTTATATTCACAACTTTGGTTGGAGAGATTGTAACTGAATCAAAGTCAGTTGAATCAAAGTGAGATGGGATTCTAACCCGACTAATTTTATCTTAAATACTATCCACTATTCCCATGTTGGTGTTCCTTGCCAGCCTTTGGGTATTGTGTGTCCCTGGGAAGAGGCATATGAATATAAATATAAATTGTAATTTCATTAAAGCAGAGTGGTGGATTGACTGTTGAACTGTATTTTAGAAATGATATGCATATTTTACTGTATGTGTTTCAGTTTTCAAAAGCCACCTTGAATTCTAGTATTGGGGAAATATGGAACATAAATGGATTATTATTACTATGAGATTTCTGTGCTATTTGCATTTAACAGTATCCAAATCTCTTGGCAGGCATTGCAAAGTTAGAAGAAGGAGATGAGCTTCAGCTCACCATACCACGAAGAGGAGCTAACATAGTGTTAAGTGGCGATGCCACCTTTTTTGGTGCAGTTAGACTTGTGTAATGTTCTTGGGTTTGTCATTAATTTTCCAGCATTTTTCCATGGTTCACACACAGAAAGAAGTGTAATAAGGTGTAGTTCTTGTTGGTTTTGTCATTGTTGTTGTTGTGTGTTTTCTTTTTAGTCAATTGGATTATGGTGTACTTTGCTATTCGATTAACTTATTCAAAACAGGAAATCCAACAGATGTGCTCTGTGGGTGCTGTATTACCCCACCCACTCATGTGAGTTACCAGAAATGAAACTTATTTTGGATAATATAAATAGCAGCTGTTATGTAAGAACCTAAGAGGAGCTGTGCTAGATCAGATCAAAAGAATCATCTAGTCCAGCGTTCTCTTTCTAACAGCGGCCATCCGGATCCTTCCAGAAGTAGCCAGGTATATATATTTCTGCCCTGTTCTCCCTGACCAACTTGAATAGGAGAGTCAAAACTTACAATTTACATCAAGTTGTAAGAACTGGAAGAAGAAAGAAATAACATTACTTCTGCTGGGATCTGTCTATGGTGTCCCATAAAATGTAATTAAAAATAAGAACTGTTACATTTAATATATTCTTATATATTCTATAGGCTGGATACAAATGTAGTCAAACCTAGAACTTAGCAATGAGAAAAATACATCTCATTGATTTCAAAGAGTGTACTCTAAGTTTAGATCTAGCCCTACGTATTTAGAGAAATTGGAATATACTTCCATAAAAGTTTAATCATAAACAGGTGCAATTCCTTTCAGTGGGATTTGCATAATATTAGCTGTACAAAAGATTGCAGGTTTATCGCAGGTTTAAAGGTCAAACAAGAAATAAGTGGTGTGTTGTATTAATGATTTGTGTATAATCATGTATGTACGTATAACATTTACTAATGTGTTTGCAGATGCTTATTAAAACTTTTCCAGCAGTTAAGAGACAAATGGTTTCCTAGGTTCTCTCCTGGGTTCTAAACACCTGTACTTAGCTTCTTTAGTTCATATATTTTTACACAACTGAAATATAAAAAGCACATGGGCAAAATGATATGCGAAGGGGATTTCTCAGAACAGGGAGCTATCAAATCTGGGGATCTCTAGGATGGGGAACAAATCGTTCAGACTAAGTTTGCATAGCTGTTGAACCGTGGATAAATCTGTTTCTGTTCAACAATTACGGGGTTGGGGGATAGAATCAGTTCTTTACAGTCATGGGACTCAATCTGTGTCTGCGGTGGAATTCCACTCACTCAAAGCCTAGCTGGCTAACTGTTCTCTGGATTACAAAAGTATTGGGTGATGGGAAAGTGGAAAGCCTCTCCAAATCCCCAAGCCTTCTGTTTCTAAGATCTCTGCTTTCCCAATTGGTGTGGGCCCAAGACCTCTGCCAATATTGGATGCCGGTCTCAGAGCTGATAAGTTTGTATACCTCTGCTCTGTGGTGAGAAATGGAATCTGCAATACACAAGAGTGGGGATTTGGCAGGAATGAAGAGGTAACCCAAAGTTACCAAGAGATAAACAAAGAGCAAATTTCAAGTCATGATGAAAATACATCAGATTCAGCCAATATCCAAGTTGAAATGGGCCACTTAAGAGAAATTCTGTAGCTCTGAGACTGCTCCAGAACCAGACCTGGACCTGACAAAAGTTTACTGTATGTTTTGATGGTATATAGAAATGCAAGCACAATATCTTCAAATCTAATCTACTTTAGTTTCACTTTTCCACATATGGAAATGAAAGTTGGGATGGGGAATGAGGGCATGGGACAGGATCTGAGATATGACTTCTAAACCTAGGGTATGTTTTATCAGGGCTCTTCAATCACAGTGCTTTGGGGAAGGGGTCTTGATATATAATCCTCTACTGAAATTTGCTATGTATTCTTTACCACTAATGTACCGCAACAACATTTTTTAAAATTTTTAAAACGTTTTAATTATAAAAACCTCCAGGTATAGCTTTCCATCAAACAGGAATCCAATTTTATTTTTGGACTGTCTTCTTTGCAATCATACTCATAGCAGACACCTTCAGCTTGCACTTCAGTCTCTGGAATGGCTCTTGTAGTTCTCTAGATGGCTCAAAGTCCAACCAGATGGGATCAGCAACATTTTGAAGATCTTTGGATTAAGGGATGGGAGTCTGTGCTATGACTTGTGTTCTTTCTTGATTACTTAATCCTTCAGTCCTAATTCTTCAGCTCATTTATCCTTATTACATTTTTCTTGTCCTACACTGTTCTTTACTTTTCCCTTCATTAATTGAATTCAGACACCAAATTAAAATCAGTTTATTATCGCTGTTTGCTGGCTTAGCTTGTCTTACGTCATTAGAACTTAGTCATACAGACACTGGCTCATCCAGACTGGGAAAAAGCTCAGAATTTGGCACAATTTCTACCTGTAGGACTTAAAAAAAAAAAATCCATACAGTGTACCTCCTGTCCCAGCTGATTTCTTGTGAATTTCTGGGACCATCCACTGCTTTGTAAACCCAAGACAGAAATTGAATTTTTTTTTTGGTCTCAGGAATTTCCAGCAGCAGGGTAAATTCCCATGTCTGTATCCATTGTTTCAGTTCCTCCTGTGCTTCTAGCTGGACCCATTGATGACTTCTGTTGCTTATTATATTTTTTTCCTCTATTATTCTCTAATCTCCCTTCCCTCAGGACCTTTCATGTATCACATTGAACATTTCGTATCCTTTTTCTTTGTAGTTACTTCGCTAAAGTGGCATAACACTTTAGCACTATGACTACAACAGACATTTTAAAAAAAATTAAATGTGTGGGACAAAGAATATGAATGTTAGGGGAGCAGTATGAGGGAGATGACAGGCAAGCAAGGAAACCTCACCCACACTATAGTTAACCACACCTCAAGCAGGTAAAAACAGCCGACAAAACCCTGTTGTATTCAGGACATGGAGATCCAGCATGGTATAGTGGTGATCTTGGGTGCCTCACACACTCTCAACTCCAAAAAGCCCCATGATAGATATGCCTTATGGTCACTGTACATCAGAAATGATTTCAAGACAAATGACAACAACAAATAAAGGACATGACTAGACACAGGAGGGAGAACAATTGATACAAGGTGCGAAATCCAGAAACAGGATAGCCCTACATTTACTGGAACTACTGACTCATCCGGAGGGGCCCAGTCACCTCCTTTTCCCTGTTCCTGCATTTTGCTCTAGTTTGCTAAATAGCATGTACAGTATTTTGAATCAAGTTCTGTGTTCTCTTTTTTCCTATTAGTGTATCAGCAGCTTATGATTAACACGATTCACTCTTCTGTCTCGCTGAGTTTTTCTTTGGGGTCTGGGAGCCTTTTTATGTGGATTCCCTTTTTCTACAGAGAGAAAGAGCGAGAGCGCTTGCTGTCAGTGACCCAGCAGGCACAAGCATTCTGTTACAGTACAATGGGTGAAACCCAACTAATAGTCAAAACTAGAGTTAGAGCCATTGAAACAATGAGGATGACATGAACGTTGATTTATGAAGTTCTTATTGATTCAGTTGGTCTACTCTAGTGGGATTAACAACTGGATATATCACTCTGAGGCTTTCTTTCTACAGGGAAATGAAGGGGTTTGTGCAGGAGCACAATATCATTCCTTATTCCAGTCTAGTTTAAACCAAATCATCTCCCATTTTTCAAAAAATTCCAAACACTCTTTTTCTGGAATCCATTTCCTGTGAATCCTTCTTTAACATATACTGATCATTAATTGTGATGATTGTAATGGTTTTATTATTTAATTTGTGTTTGTGCTATAGTAGAAAGGAGGGATAAAAGCATAATAAAATGAGTTGTTTTTGTTGAAACCAATTGACCCTGATCAATTAATTTTGTAGCTGTTAGTTTTATTTTTCCTTTTGCTGCTTATAGAACTTGGTTGTAGCCAGTGTCACTTCCGCCCCCACTCCCCTTGAGCTAACTGAAAGGTTTTATTTTGAATCAAGTCCTATGCTCTGTCTTCTTTGTGTTGTGCATGTGAGTCCCCTAGTACACAAAAGTACTTTAGTCCTTTATTGGTAAAGTATACCACACAAACATTTATCAATATGAAATCAGTTTTGGTGGTAGCAAAACATGGGGCACTGGCCATAGCAGTTCTCAAGAAGGTACTAGAGACAGAGTTCTTCCTGGCACTTTCTGTGCCCCACTGAACCGATCTACCCCAACCAGGCAGTAGAAGAAAGCCCCTTGTCCCCTTCCCTCTTGTTCTAAGTGTGCAGTCCAGAACTGGAGGTGACAGCAGTAGATAATCTGAGGACAGAGGGGATCTATACCTAGAGGAAGTTAGATGCAACTCTCAGAAAACTAGAGGAGAGGATTAAAGGTTTTCTTTGTGGATTCCAAATTTTTGTTCTCATACTACAATTAGCCTTGCTAATTTATGCCTGATGTTTCCCATTCCAGATTACCTGACAAGGGAGTCTCTCTTAGTTTGGTTCATTTTCATCTTGGTGCTAGCTTACAAATTGGTATGGCCCCGTATGACGGCAGCCCAGAAAGGCTTTACCTTGTATTTGTTGTTGTGTGCCTTTCTGGCTCATGGTGACCCTAAGTAAGGAGGAAACAGCCATTAGGGCATTAACATATGGCAATGTTAAAACAGATAGAGGAAGCCTTATATTGATTATTTGAGGCTTTTCTAATGCTTTGCAATCACTCAAACCATTAGTCAGTTGAAGGAAGTCTTTATCTGGCCTGAATGGTAGCATTACAGGCGGTTCTCAGAGCACAAATCAACACTGTAAGGAACTAGTAATACCTGAGTTTGTCTCTGGCCGATACTGCTGAAGGTGCACTAAACCATACTGGGATTTCTAGAGCACATGAAATCTCCTTTTGGGGGCAGTGGGTGCCAACAGAACCTATGATAGATAAATGGTGCTGTTTGCTTATAACTGCCAAGATTTCACAACTCCTGAGTGTAGCAGAACAGAGATAGAGACCCACGGATTAAGGAAAATTGTTTATTGTCCCAGTGGGATCATTCCCAAAAGACTGAGCCCCGCCCCTTCACATTCACAGCAATGTATATATTTCCAGTACAATCACCACATGTTCAAGAAAGGAAACTGATGTGTTCCCACCAGTGTCTACACAATGTTGCAAATCTTCAGTTGCGCTGCCAAAGGCTAGCACGTCAAACCAAACCGATAACATTCCATTATACAAAGTTTCTTTGTCTTTCCTTCAAACACAGAGGGGCTTCAATTGCAGAGGAAATTAACTGCTTTTCCCTCACACCCAGAGGTCATTTAGACTGACCCGAAACTGTCTCCACCACATGAGGAACCTACATCATGCTTATGCTGTCTATTTGGGGAAAAAAAAAACACCTTGTGGGATGTGAAACAAAAAATAAGACAATCTGTAATGCTCCGAAAGCCCAGCACATTTCATAAACAAGACATCAAGTTTTAAGTAGACACCAGAGTCCTCAATACTGAAGTGGAAGTGGATGTCCGGGAGTTCAGTATTTGCGTTGTTCCCGTTTTGTCACACTAAAAGAGTACTCTCTTGTTTCCAAATGCCTCTGATACCCACTGAGATGGGTAGTTTCTCATGGGAGGCAACACACCTCTATGGTGGGGGGTGAAGGAGTCTGAGATTTGCTAAAGCTCCTTTGGTTTTCTTGTGTATTATGGTAATACCTAGATCCTGGCTAATCTTGAAATGCAACCAGTGTATTATAGAGGAGGAATCCATGTGATGCCAATTATTCCAGTAAAGCTGGTGATCGCTGCTGCTTTGCAGCACCATCCCTTGCTGTTTAAAGAGAGTGCCTTCTAGATGGCAAGCCTGAGGGCAGGGGCTGTTGCATTATCATATTGGCTGACCTGTTTGCCTTGGCTTTCTTCTCTTTTCTTATTTCTTTTGTTTCTTTCTGACCATAAGCTCGTCTCATATTCACCACTCCTTCTGGTAGCTGGAGGGTGGGTTGTCACTGAAAGCAGGCCTCTCAGTAAGTTGCATGCAAGTCCCCCATCCCTTAGATCAACAATGATGTAAATTAACCTACTCCAGCACATGTAATAGTAGCTATGTTATTTATGCCATTGTAGGTAAGAAACTTTATGTGGGAAGGACATTGAGATCCATAAAATTAAGAGTTAAGGGAAAGTCTCTCCAATTTGAAAAATAATAAAAAGGTGTAGGTTCCATTAGTTGGCCGTTTTGAAGAAATGCAACCTTCTGTATCAGATTTTTGTATTTGGGTACTAGAAAATATTATTAATAACAATGATAATGTTTTGAAGGAAAAAGAGGTGGAATGGATTCTAAATCTGAAATCCCTGGTGCCATCAGGTCTGAGGATATGGACTTATAATCTTTAATAGAAAGGCAGTAGGGAATGATTACAATATAAAATCATTAACAAGCTGAGTAATTGCCCAGATAGATTGCATCAGACATCCTTGTGACTGATTTCAGCATATATCATTGGTTCTTCCTTCATGATAACTATCTGAAATACATATAAACAATAAAAAGTAGACTCTGTTCTTTTTATGCTTGACCATCCAGACTTTTGGAGTGTGTGTCTACAACTCCAACAATTTCTGTTGAATGGTATGTATGTTTTTGACATGAATCATAGAATCATAGAAATGTACAGTTGGAAGAGACCCCAGGGGCCATCCAGTCCAACCCCCTGCCATGCAGGAACACCCTCAAAGCAATCCCGACAGATGGCCATCAAGACTCTGCTTAAAAACCTCCAAGGAAGGAGACTCCACTACACTCCGAGGCAGCAGATTCCACTGCCGGACAGCCCTGACTGTCAGGAAGTTCTTCCTGAGGTTCAGGTGGAATCTCCTTTCCTGCAGCTTGAATCCATTGCTCCTTGTCCTGGTCTCTAGAGCAGCAGAAAACAAGCCCTCTCCTTCCTCTACGTGGCATCCCTTCAAATATTTAAACATGGCTATCATGTCCCCTCTTAACCTTCTCTTCTGCAGACTAAACATACCCAGCTCTCTAAGTCTATCCTCATAGGGCATGGCTAATGTTATCTTATATTTTGATAGGATATGTTCGATTTAGTGTTGTCCTGTCTTTTTATATATCTAAAAGGATGTGTATTTGTGTTCTGTTTTTAGCCTGTGAAGAAGACCTTTTCTTATACAGACCAAAAAGTGTTGGGCTTTTTAAAGAAATAAACAGTCAACCATCTTTTAGCATGTCAGGCTTGTCTCCTTTATGTTTCCTACTTTTATATGTGCTTTTCAGTACTCTCGACATACATATAACGGTACTAACTCCTATTGCAAGTTCATGCCTCTGTTAAAGCAAACTCTTTCTGATATTACTGTTTATAATTCCCAGTCCTCAATTTTGTATATGGATCCTGACCAGCAAAGAGAATGTGTTTTACTTCTGCTGAAGTGGATTGCCATAACTTATATGCCATAACAGTTTGTTGGTATTTAAGGTGCCACTCAAAACTTTCTGTTGTTTTTCCTCTAGATAGATTAACATGGCTATATTTCTGAAAATTGAATCAGTTTAGTTAGGTAAGATTGTTTCTTCAATTCTGGGGCCTTCTCTGAATTGGAAGTTTCTGAGGTGCAAAGTTTTGCTGTTATTGTGGTTCATAACATCACAACTCAGAAGCATTATTTTAAAGTGGACACTAGATGTCATGCAAGATCAATGGATAAGTCCCACCCAACAGCCAGCTTCCCCTTTCCACTCCTTCCAACCACAGAAACAAGTATGCACGTCAACATGAACACACAGTAAGCTGAATTTAAAAAAACCTGGCTACTGGTAACAGGCCCTGCATAAACTCAGCATCAGTTTTTGCCCTAAGCCTTCCTCTTCTACACTACTTTCAAATGTTCCAGTTGTTTTTGCTCACTGCCATCAAGTCAGCTTCAACTGGTGGCAATCCCATGAATTAGAGACCTCCACCTCACCTCTGTCTTGTTATTGCCACTCCTGTTCAGGTTTTGAATCAAGCCACCCATAGTGTAGCCTTCTTCTTTTCCTATTGCCTTCTGCTTTACCAAGCATTATTATATTTTAATAATGAGTCATGTTGTTTTATGGTAAGTCCAAAGTATGACAGTCTCAGTTTAGACACTTTTGCTTCTACGGAGAGTTCAGACTTGACTTGCTCTCAGGCCCCTTGCAGAACTGTTGTTACCCTGATTTCTAGGGTCCCGGGAGGGACACCTCAATGTGCTCACAATGGGGAATGGGAATTAGCAAGAGCACTGCTAGCAGTACAAGAGGCAGGGCAACCTAGTGAGATCTTGTACCCAATGTCTATGGGGTCAGGCTGAGTCAATGAGCAAACAGAAGTAAATAATAATTGTTTCTTTATTGGTGTACAACACAGTCAAACACATGTATGCAAACACACTCACACAGACTTATTGAAATAAAGATAGGAGTTGGATAGAGGGTTTTAAGAGGAGGTTTTGCATGGGAAATACTACACCTGTCCTGAAGCCCGGGTAGTCTGAAGAAAAAGTCTGTTAAAGTGGAGATTCTCAGCACAAGGAGCTGAGGGAAAGGCTCACTGAATGAAGTGACAGCAAGGCGGGATGGAAGCCAGGAATGATCCAAAGAAGCACTTAAAATCAGGGGTCTTATAGGGGAAAATGTGCCCGTAGGCTAGTCCGTTCCCGGGGATAACAGTGGGTTTCGGGCTGGAGACAAAGCCTCCGAAAGGTCAGTATTTTACATGATTGAGTTATGACAGCATTGTCAATAGAGTAGCCAGTATGCAAATGCGGAGTGCTTGACAGTTGAGTGTTCAGCTCATCAAGCTGCCTGCACGGGGTAGGGAGTCCTTTGTAAACAGCGTGCATACATAATGTGATCTTAAAAGGGTACTTGCCTTGAGGTCTCCTAAAGCGGCAGTCTGGCTATACCTGGCCTGCCTGGATCGGTTTTGAATAGTTCAGCTACTTTTGGCCGTGCCTGTGCGCGTGCTCGTCCGGGGGCCTCGCAAGCACGTGGAGAGGAATGGGTGAAGAAGGCTAAATTATTGATATCAAATGATATCTAATTTTCCACAAGTCTGGGCTAGAAACTACGGTAACACTGTCCTCCGGAGCCACATTTCAAATGAGTTCATTATATTTCTGTCTGCTTCCTTCACTTTTTTCACACTTTTCACAACCGTACATAGACATCGGAAATAATGAGGCATGGATGGCCCTGATTTTGATATTCCATGGTACATATTTGCACTGGAGAATCTTAACTTAGCTCTTTCATAGAGAATCTTACCAAGCTTCTCCAATTACTGAGACAAATTGTAGAAAATCTTAACTACTTCAGCAGCCACAGTTCTGTATCACCTACTTAGCAATATGGCCACCTTAGTTATGTATCCTCACTTATCAGGCAGCAGCCACTGTGAGTGATGGACTCTGTTCCCCATCAACCTGGAAGCAGATGAGTGCTTTTGCCACCCCCTCCCATGAGTGATCTCTGGTGCAACAGCTAAAAGCAGGCTCCCTCTTGCAATTGCCCCTCACACTAGAGATCACTTGCAGGAGGACGAGTGGAAACCTTAGTCAGCTGCTTCCTGATCAACAGGGGAATAGACCCCTATTGCTCACAGTAACTGCTGCTTAGTAAGTGAGGACTGGTGAATTTTCACTGTTCCTGTGTATTCTCTAAACTAGTGAATGCATTGGGATCATGCATATGAACCAGTCATGAATGCATGACTTTAGGCTACACATTTGTAATTGCCTTAGTGAATTCCAGCTGGTATCTTCATCATCCACTCTAAAGTTATACGTTTCATGTGTCATAATTATTTTCATTTCTGTCTGCTTCCTCTTCAAAGATTTTATGCTTTTGAATCTTGATAATTTTCCATGTTGATTGTTTGTCATGTTGTTATTTCTCCTAGACATGTACTGATCTGTGGAATGTGGGGGGTGTGTGTGTGTTGGTATGTAGAAATGCTGAGTATGACAGGAACAGTGAGAATATAATTGAGAATTAGTAGAGACTGGAGTCTTAGAGACCAAATGATCAGTATTGTTTATTGACTGGGGCAATAAATAGCATTTAACTGGCTTTGATAAATCACATTTGGTTGTTGTGCTTTGATGATAGCAATCAGAGGGTGATTTATGAGGATTAGGCTGGAGGATACAATGGTGGGGGTTAAAATTAGAATATCAAAGACCAAGGGGGAAATTCTAAAGATCAAAGTGACTGTAGACAGGAGTTGCTCTAACAAAAAAAAACTATTTGGCGATTAGGAAATGGGGTGTAAACCTGGAAGAACCACCAATGGGCATCAGGAATAGATGCTGATGGATTTTTTTTTCAGGCTTACAATGTCAATTTTATTTTTTGTTTTTATTGGAATGGCGAGGCCACCAAAACAGAACCAGGCAAATTGTGTTTTACTATATAATAAAGTAGCTAAAGTAGCTAAAGCAAGGTATTAACATTTGTTTTACTAGCCTATTGTGTTTCCAATAAACAATATGGAAATTATACGTGTGTTTTCTTGAGCAACACAAAATAGCAAATCTTGACATTATTATTCTTTTCATTTGATTGATCTTCCATTAAACCATCTTACTACCCTAGTTTCTATTCAACATAATGCTGCTAAGATTATCTTTTTGAACCAAGTTTCTTCATTGGATTTCTATTTCTTTTAGGATCCAATACAAGCTTCCTGTTTTAACCTTTAAAGCCCCACATTAGTTAGCTGCTCACTGTCTTTCAGCCTTCATTTCTCTTTACTTCTATACTTGGGATTTATGAACTCTCTGTTTCATATCCAATCAAGGATTTCCCTTTTTTTTTTTTTTTGGCTCAGGTTTGCCCGTTTCTCTTGCTGCTCTATATTCCTGGAATTGTCATCCTGAATATTTGCAAACTACTCCTTCCATTACTGTTATTAAATCCAAATTAAAAACATTGTTTCTTACAGCTTTTTCAATGTTGGTCTAATTTACCTTTATAATTTCTGGGGTGTGTGTGTTACTAGGGTGATGTCCCTCTCAGTTTCTAGATCATAGTCAGCAGATGTTTCAAGTTCTTCCTGAATAAATGTGTTCACCAAATTGTTTCAAACCAGACCTCTCAGCTCTGTTGGCAATCACCTGCAAGCAACCGATTACTTCTCCATCTTTGGCCTTCTATATCAATGACTTTGACCTTGAAGGCTTTCAACTCAACTTGATCTTACCTGGTGGAAGACAAATTGCCATTGTTTATCCTTCATGTGAGAAACACAGTATTATCCCTGTAATAAATTATACACAGGAAAAATATACAGAGATTAGCTAAAGGTTAGGACAGACAAACATCTCAGTCACATTTGGAACAAGAAATCAGAAATCAAGAAATGCACCTTTTGTCCATTTCTTTTTAGAATGTTATCATTCTTTTAAGGATCTATGTCTCTGTCTGCTGAATAAACTTTTTTCCCAGAGTGATGAAAACCTGTTAAGAAGGCAATGAACTGAATGTTGAGGGGAAATCTAGGACCTTTCTGCACTACAGTGTTATAGTGCTATTGTTCCACTTTCAACCTCCTATGGAATCCTGGGGTTTGCAGTTTAGGGAGGGGCCTTTAGAATTCTCAGCCAGAGAGCTTTTTGGCCTCAGTAAAGAAGGGTGGAGACAGCCAGGCAGCATCTAGCTGAGTTTGTACAGTTGGACACACAAAGACAACATCATTCTCTCAGACCTCTGGGCACTTCAGGAGGTCTTAGAGAAAGTGTCTTCTTTCTATGTCTGGCTGAAGAAACACACCCATATGCTTCCTGGTTGCCTTGATCCTCCCCTAACTACTAAATGGGGAGGGGTGCTGGCAGCAGAAAGGCAAGTTGAGCATGAGAGGATTCTTTGCACAAAGAAGGTCGTGGATACTTCCTCCTGCAATGGCCGGTAGATTTCATAAGGAATATTCCTGACCTTGTTAGCAAAGTGCTGCTTTGGCACAACTTTAAAGCAGTGACGAGAGGAGTCTTTATATGGAAGAGTTTTTGGATTAATAACCCAAAAAGTGGGCAAAGGAGGTTTTATCGAAGCAAATAAACTTTCTACAAACCATAAATGAACCAGAAGCAAAGTTGTGTGTGAGACATTGGTTCTCACATGGTCAGCATTTCAGTCTTTGGACACCATATTACGAATTTAGAAATACACAGTCTCATTTATTGGCTAGAATTTTTTTTATGGTGCAGTCCTCCCTCTACATTTTACCTTAACATTTCAATTTAATTTAATATTTAACAAAAGATTTTACCTTTGCCCGTTTGCTTGCCTCCCCACTTTTCCTCTCCCCATTCTCTTTCATCCCTCACCCCAGGCTTGTGTTTTAAAATGGACATTTTCCCTTTTTGGGTGAGCAAAAACCCCCTCCCACTGCTGGAGGCTTGTCCTCTCTCCCTTGTGGCTGCACTTTCTGCTGTGTAATGGCTGCTGATTGGTCAGGTGTTCTCTTTGCTCCTAATCTCCTTTTTCAAGATGGCTGCTGGAAGTAACCAGAAGGGAAGAACTGTGCTCTTCTGCCTTTGAGTGGAAAGTATCAGTAAGTCCTTTATTGTGTCTTTTTCTCCCCTGCCCCCTCAATGCTGGGGCCAGAGGCAAAGTAATGGTTGGGGAGCGCTCTGGAAGGGAATCACAGGGGTGGGAGTTATTCATGATTTTTCCACTTTTGCAAGGGTTCTTCTATGCCTGTAACCCTTGCCAATGTGGAGGGGCCACTGCATTGTTGTAATAAAACATGGCTGTGGGGTATCTGGTGGCATTCCCAGGAACAGGAACACAGTCTTCTGAGACTTCCATACCAAAGTTGGAACTCCCTGAGAATGTAATCTCAGAATGTATTTTCAGGCTTAACCTCTTTCAGGCAGACCACAAAGCTTGTAACACTTGTAAAATTAAGCCTTTTAAAACACTTTTAACACTTTTATTATAGTTATTACAGAACAGTTTTCTTACACTTGTAATAATAAGGCTTTTTAAATATCTCACAACACTTGATAATTACAATAATCTTGTAAGTTCCAGCATTCGCTTTTGGGCAAGGTACTGGAGCATGTGGTGGCCTCCCAGTTCCAGGGGCTTCTGAAGGAGACAGGTTATCTAGATCATTTCACTCTACTTTCAGACCTGACTATGAGACAGAGACAGCTTTGGTCATCAGGATGGAGAAGCTATGCCCCAAGGTAAGTGTGTAGGGGGAGGGTGCTCCTGTTGGTCCTGCTGGATCTATTTTCCACTGGTTTTAAGTTTTTGATAATTTCATTATATTTTTAACTTGCATGCTCTGAATTTGTAGCTGATCTGGGAACATTTGTTTTGATCTGGGAAAAAAGGAGAATAATAATAATAATAATAATACTTCTTGAGCAATCAAGGAAGCCACCTACTATTTCAAATCAGGGGAATCCCTAGGAATTAATGGTTTTACTGGGGAATTCTGCAAAACTTTCAGAGACGTGCTTATGTCTTATCTTAAAATTGATGGAATATTGTTATGGCAGAGATTTCTTTAAAGCTTCTAGAATCATAACTGTCCCCAAATCAGGCAGCGATCCAGCTTTGGTGAGTACCTATCATAATATAGTGTTCTTTTAGCAGGGTCTCAGTTTCCTTACAGCATTGCTGGCTGAATGCTTCATTGGTTTCCTACAGAGAGTGTATTTCTATAGAATGATCTGGCCTCAAGCATAACGACCAGATGACAGTCTGCATAGCAATAAGGAGATTTCTTCTTCACGCTGCTGTTCTGTACTCATGATCTGAGCCATTTGATTTACTTTCCTTCAGTGAATGTAGAGACGTCTGCTTTCATGTGAAAGATTTTGTGTCACTGTGTGGATTATCATTTTTCTGTTACCACCCATTTGCAAGTCCTCCCAACCTGTTCATTCTTGAAGAAGCGTGAGATCATGTTAAGGAACATGGACACTTTAAGGGCTGCAGCTAAAAGATGGTAGAGGTGGAACTTCTGAGAGAGCTGAGTTGATCAGCCTACTTAAGCTCTCTATTACTGAAAGTGCCCTGCTGGCAGGAGAGCTCCTTCCATGACAATCTGCCGCAGCCAAACAGCTTCTGGGGAACTCTGTCCAAGGTCCTGAACAGTTCTGCTTGCCTGCTTTGGCCAGCTCTAGCAGGGCCTGCCTTCACAAGGCAAGACCCTACCATGCCTAAACTCCACCTGACTTCAATGAGCCTCACCTATCCATAGCCCTGCCAGAACTACAGTGAGAATCCAAGGACCTGCTGCTTCCCTAGTGCCTCCAGAGAAACAGGGAAGACTTCTATATATTTCCTTTTCCCAACTGGCTTTTCTGAGAGGGAACAGCGCTGTATTCTGAAAGCAGCACTTGAACTGTACATTTTGAAATTTATAAATACTTCTGCACTTTGTTCTTAAGTACTGTTGCTGGGAAAGGGCAGGTCTGAGCATATTGTTGTGACGTTCTATTATTAATACTTAGATATCTTTAAAAATGTTGCTTGTTGCATGTGTGCATGGCCGCTTGCTTTAAATGTCTTTAAATCCTATAACTAATCCTGACTTGAAAATACCCACAAATCAATTGACTTTACCTGTGTGTTGATTCACCATTCAACAGTGCAGTGAATTGTTGTATTCTACCGGGGCTCACCAACAGGATTCCAGTCAGTATTCTTTGAGACTACTGAGATGTGCTACACTACAACAGCTTGTAGCATTTTGATTTCATTGTTTTTAAAGTTACTAAAAGTATATATTTTACTAATTCCTGAGAACTGCAAAAGTAAATAGTTACATTAATTATGTTCAGGGGGTCTTGGAATTATCAGTGTAACTACGTTTTGACAGTACCTATACTGGGACCTCAGGTGAGTGCTTAGTTAAATTAGCTGTTCTTTCAGATGTGTGTGGAGGATTCAAGACATCAATACCTATAGTTATCTGCTGGACAGGGATTTAGAGAATGTTCCAGAACTGTAGGAGAACCTTCCAGCTCCCCTGCCCTCCTCCATGTGATATTGTTGGAAGGAGCTGAACAAGGACTGGAGAAGTTATAGCTTCATCACCTGTGTTCTGACAGCTGATGCTAATGATGCAAATGTTGTTCTTGTGCACTGACTGGTTGGATCCAGCCTGTGACAATCGTCCCCACTGGGCTGCTCCCACTTGCCTTGTGAGGAGAGGAAAAAATATGGGGAGTGGAAAAAGTTCTCAAATGTACTTTCAAATACTGGGGAGAAATAAGAAAAGATCTGTTTCAGATGCTTAAGAAGCCCTTTTCTTGTTTGTTTGGTTTTTCCCCTAGAGGATTTGAATATATGTTCCATTCTTAGCAAACCACTGATGTCATCTAATTTCAGAAGCCACAGGCTTGGCTTGTACATGGAGACCCCTTGGGAATCCTAAGGATCCCCATACAGGTCTGGAAAAGAATCCTGCCTGAAATCCTAGAGAACTGGTGCTGGACAGAGTTGACAATGAGGAAGAAACAGAGCAACAATTGAGAGCCAGTGTAGTTCATCAATTTGAGTGTTTGACTACAACTCTGGAGACCAGAGTCTCTGCAAATCTCTGCTTGGTCATGGAATCCCACTGAGTGACCTTGAGTGTGTTGCACTCTGTCAACTTCAGAGAAGGGCAAAGGCAAACCCCTTCTGAACAAATCTTGCCAAGAAAACCCTGTGATAGGTGTGCTTTAGGGCTGCAACAAGTCAGAAATGACCTGGAAACGCACAACAACATGGATTACATTCACTGTTGTCATTTCCACACTAGACTGTTATAGCACTATGATTCCACTTTCAACATCCTATGGAATCCTGGGGTTTGCAGTTTCGGGAGGGGTCAGCTGACCCCTCCCAAAACTGCAAACCACAGGATTCCATAGGACGTTGAAAGTGGAATCATAGTGCTATAACAGTCTAGTACGGAAATGGCCTGGGACTCAGGGACCCTGTAAGGATGGGGGCCCAATTAAGGCTGAAGGCACACAACAAACAGCACACAAGTGAATCTACACAGTGCAGTTCAACCATGGTGCATCATCTACCAAGAAGTGTCAAAGACTATATGGAATGCTTGTCACAAGAAGCTGGAATCCCTAAGTGGAAGTAAAGGAGAAGCAGTCACTACAATGTTTGTACACACCATAGAAATTAAAAAATGAAATGCAGTGCAGCCTCAATATGCCACGGGGAACACACATCTGCAACAGAGAAGGCATGTGTCTCCTAGTCTCACAAGTCTCCTCTGCAGTTTTGTGACTTACAGTGGGCCACTGTAGGTTCTCTGATTCCTGGACTGGAGGTCAGTACAGGAGATATTGTATTCATAGACAGTAGAAGGCATCTTTCACAGTCTATTGGCAGGGCTAGCAGAACCATGTATGAGCATGCTAAACAACAATAAGGTGCACTGTGTAAAAAAGAAAGCCATAGAAAAGTCAAGAGAAGCACAGAGGTTGTAGGCCACTGAATGGATGGAAAAACCCATTTTTTCCATGGGGTGTGTGATGTACTTCCTCTCCTGGTTGCTTCCTCCAATACCAGGCTTTTGGCTCCTATCCATCACCTTGCCCCATAACTCCCATCCCCTTCCTGGTTGTAGTAACTGGACTTTCACTACACTAAAGAGCCAATGGGGAGTGCGATTAAGAGAATGGAAATATGAAAAATGGAGAATAGATTGAGAATATCAACATTGAATGTGAAAGGTTTAGGGTCAATAATAAAGAGAAAAAGGATAGAATCTATATTAAAAAAAGATAAGACTGATAAAATTTTTTTACAAGAAACACATGGAAAAAGAGATAAAAAAAATGAGCTTAGACTGAACTGGGTTGCCACTTATAAGGAAGCATTTGGTACATCCAAATCAAGAGGAGTAGCAATAATAATTTCCAAAAGATGTAATTTTATTGTATTAAGTGTGGAGTTAGATGAAAAAGGTAGATATGTAATTATACAAGGTGAAATAGATGGAGAAATATATGTTATAGTGAATATTTATGCACCTAATGAGAAGCAAAAAGAGTTTTATGAAGAAATATTTAACAAGATTTAAAATATGAAAGGAGATTATATAATAATGGCAGGTGATTTTAATATGGTGATGGATAGATGGAAAGATAAATCGGATCCATTAATTAGAGATAGATATAATAATATAACAATTTTAAATAAACTGGTGAGTAGAAATGAATTGATAGATGTTTGGAGGTTAATAAAGGGTGAGGAAAAGAAATATACGTATTATTCATCACTTTATAAAAATTATTCAAGAATAGACTATATTTTTGTCTCAAAGAATATGATACCTAGATTAATAAATACAGAAATTGAAACAATAAAAGTGACAGATCATGCTTTGATGAATTTGGATATAACTATGAAAAGGAACTATAGAGAAGCAAAAAGGTGGAGATTGGATACCAAAATACTTAATTATAAGGAGATCGTAAATAAAATAGAGAAGGAGTGGCAAGAAATTTGGGATATAAATAATAAGGAAGTAACACAAGATGTATTATGGGATACAATGAAGGCAGTGGCAAGAGGATTATGTATTAAAGAATCAAGTAAATTAAAGAAACAATTAGGAGAAAAAAAATTGAAATTAGAAGAAGAAATAAAACAATTAGAGAATGATTATATAATAGATAGAACAAAACAGAAATTTATAGTATTACAAGCAAAAAGAGATGAATTAGAAAAGATAGAAATGGATGAAGTCCAGAAAAATTTAATATACTTGAAAAGGGAATTTTTTGAATATAGTAATAAAAATTCTAAAATGCTGGCTAAATCAGTACAATAAAAAAAAACTAGAAATATGATTGGCGTAGTAAAAGATAAATTTGGTAAAGAAAAAAGGCTGATGAAAGAGAAATTAAAAATATTTGAGGAATTTTATCGAGAACTGTATTCAGCAGAGGAAAAATCTGTAGGGAATATAGAGGAGTATATTGATAAAAATTGGAAAGAAAGGCTAACAGAACAAGATAAAGGGTTGATGGAAGAAATGATATCTGAAGAGGAAATTGAAGAAGTAATAAATAATTTAAAAGGAGGAAAATCACCAGGATTGGACGGACTAGGTCCAGAATATTATAAAACATTTAAAAAATGTTTAATTCCTAAATTAAAAGTGTTATACAATAGTATATTAAAGGGTGAAAAAATTCCAATATCATGGAAGCAATCATTAATAATATTAATTTTAAAACCAAATAAGGATTCTACTGAACCAGGTTCTTATAGACCAATATCTTTAATAAACCAAGATGCAAAAATTTTGACAGCAATAATGGCAAAGAGGTTAAATAAATTTATAAGTATATACATAAAGATCAATGTGGTTTTATTCAAGGAAGACAGATGGCAAACTTAATAGGGAAAACGATAAATAAAATAAATATAATGGATAGAGATAAACAAAAAGCTGGAATTTTAGCGTTAGATATATTTAAAGCCTTTGATTGCGTGGAATGGCCGGCGTTAAAAACAATATTAAATAAATTAGGAATAGGAGAGAGATTTAAAGGGTTAATAAATCAATTATATTCACATAATACATCTGTAGTGATGGTAAATGATGGATTTACAGAGCAGATTCAAATAACAAGAGGAACGAGACAAGGATGTCCATTATCTCCAGTTTTATTTGCAATAGTTATAGAAATATTAGCGAATGTGATAAGAAATGATGAGAATTTGGATGGAATTGGAGTTAAGGAGAAAAATAAAATAAGCTTATTTGCAGATGATACATTGCTAACAATTAAAGATCCGGTTGAAAAGATAGATAGGATAGATAAACATTTAAAAGAGTTTGGGGAGAAGACAGGATTAGAAATAAATTGGGCCAAATCAGAAATAATGTTGTTTAATTATACTAAAGAAGAAATACAAAAATTTATAAGTAATAAAAAAAGGTTACTTAAAGTAAAAGAATCAATTAAATATTTAGGAATGGATATTACAAAAAATTTACAAGGACTTCAGGAAAAATTTTTTAAGAAATTAAGATTAGAAATTAAACGGAAATTAGAGGATTACAAAAATATAAAGCTATCGTGGTTTGGTAGAATAGCAGTGGTAAAAATGAAAATATTACCTAAAATTAATTTTTTGTTTAGAATGTTACCAATAAAAGTATCAGAGGAAGAATTAAAGGAGTGCCAAAAGATATTAAATAATTTTTGTAATGGTAATAAAAACCGAGGATTAACAAGAAATATTGGTATAAAAGTCAAAAAGAAGGTGGCCTGGGATTTCCAAATTTAAAATGGTATTATTATGCAAATCAATTGAGATATATTATAGATGGAGTTTCAGGAAAGGGTGATTTAGATTGGTTAGTGACAGAAGATAAGAATATTGAGATGAAATTAGAAAATATATTTTTTAGGAATTTTTCAAAGAAAGAAATGGAAAAGATAGAAAATCCTTTTATAAAAAATATAATAGAAATATGGAAGAAAAATAAAAGAAAATTGATACCGAATATATCAACATTAACTCCGATAGTAATGATGGAAAAATTTCCAATGAATTTGAGAGAAATAATAGAGAAAGAAATAAAAAAACAAAAAATATATAGATTAAAAGATTGGATGAAAATAATGATAAATAAAGATAGAATGAAAGAGAGATTACAGGAAACTAAAATATCCTGGTTAAATTACATACAATTAGAGCAATGGACAAAGAGTATGAAAAGATATGTTAAGAATTTTAAAGAACATACTAAATTTGAACAAATTATTATTCAAAGAGGAAATATGCAAGAAAATGAAATACTAAAAAGTACAACAAGTGAAATATATAAAATATTAGCAAAAGAACAAGAAGAGGATTATCTTAGAAAAATCTGGGAGGAAGAGACAGCACAAAACATAGATATACAAGAATGGAGAAAAATCTGGAAACAACGTCATTTAAAAAAATTATCAATAAGAATAAAAGAGAATTATTATAAAATAGTTTGGAAATGGTATTTGACTCCAGTGAAATTAAATCAAATAGATGAGAAATATACAAGATTATGCTGGAGAGAATGTCAAGAAATTGGTACATATATGCATACGTGGTGGAATTGTAAAAAGATAATGGAATTTTGGCAAAAGGTTTTTAAAGAGATAAAAGAGATTACAGGAGTAGCAATACCAATATGTCCAAATATAGCGTTGTTGTCTATATATAATAAGGTTGAGTGTACTCAGGTAAGAAAAGAATTAATAACAAATTTGTTGATTGCAGCGAGATTAATAATAGCAAAAAAATGGAAAACAAATGAAAAATTTCAAATAGAGGAATGGTATAAAGAAGTGTGGAAAATTGCAATTAATGATAAATTAACATGTAGAATTAGATTTATGAAAGGTTTAACAAAAGGGAATGATTTTGAGGAAATTTGGAAAATATTTTTCAAAAAGCTTTGATAAGAGATGGTAAAGCTACCCTATTACAAGAAGAATGGCAATTTTGGAAAGTGGATTAAATAAAAAGTTGACTCTGGGGGTGGGTATGAACAGGTTGCTTACCTGTAACTGTGGTTCTTCGAGTGGTCATCTGTGCCATCATACACTAGGAGCTTTAGCGCCTGCGCGGTAGCGTTCGGAAACTTCTAGAGCTTGTTCGCTTGGCGGGAACCCCTCCCCCACGCCGGTACTGCGCATGCCCCTCCCGCCGAGCAACGGTCTCTCCTCAGTTCTGTCGTCCGCCGTAGAACCTACAGGGACCTGAAAAAGAGGGGAGGAAGGGGCGGGTGTGTATGAGGGCACATGCCCACTCGAAGAACCACAGTTACAGGTAAGCAACCTGTTCTTCTTCTTCGTGGTCTCTGTGCCTTCATACACTAGGAGACTGTGTAGCTTACCGGTCGGACGGCGGGTCAGGTCCTACAGCACGGAAGCCAACACCTCACGTCCAAACCGGGCATCTCTGCGCGACCGGCAGTCGAGCCTGTAGTGGCGCACGAAGGTCGATGGTTGGGACCAGGTCGCCACACGGCAGAGTTCATGCAGGTCAACCCCCGCAGGAGGGCCGCAGAAGTAGCCACAGCTCTGGTGGAGTGGGCTCGAAGCAGGACTGGCGGAGGCTTCCTCGCGAGCTCATACGCCAGTTCAATAGTCCTCACCACCCACTTGGAGAAGCGCTGGGTGGACACTTTTAGGCCCTTCCGACGTCGCCCATAGCAAACAAAGAGATGCGGCGTCTGTCGGAAGGAAGCAGTCCTGTCCTTGTAGAAAGCCAATGCCCGACGCACGTCCAGGGAGTGGAGGGACCGCTCCAACGGTGTCGTCGGGTTCGGGAAGAAGGCAGGCAGGATGATGTCCTGGTTGAGATGGAAACTGGACACCACCTTTGGCAGGAACGAGATGTCAGGTCTCAGGACCACCTTGTCCCTGTGGAAGACCGTGAAGGGCTCATCGGAACGAAAAGCTGTGATCTCACCCGCTCGCCTCGCTGAGGTCACCGCCACCAGGAAGGCAGTTTTCATTGTCAGGAGCCTGTCATCCGAGGTCGCCATCGGCTCGAAGGGCGGCTTCGTCAGCTGCGAGAGCACCAGCGAGAGGGACCACGGCGGTAGCGGCGGCGATACCGGCGGGTAGAGATGATGAAGTCCTTTCAGGAACCGCTTAACGGTATCGTTCCTGAAGAAGGCCGAGGCAGCAGATCGTGGCGGTTGGTATGCCACGATCGCGGAGAGATACACCTTCAGGGATGGAAACGCCAGGCCCTGTTGCCGGAGGTGCAGGAGGAAGTGCAGGACGGTCGAGAGCCCCGCGGGCGATACCGGCTCACTCCTCTCGTTAGCGAAGGTCAGGAAGCGTCGCCACTTGTATTGATAGTTGCGACGGGTGATTCCTTCCTGGCCGCGACGAGGACGGACCCCAGCACGGGATCGTCTAGTGCGATATCCTCCAGGCATGGAGGGCCAGGCGTGGCAGGTCCGGATGGAGGACTCGGCCGCCGGAGTGGGAGAGCAGGTCCGGTGTCGGTGGCAACCGGAGCAGGTCGTCTCGCGCGGCTTGTAGCAGGGGGGGCGAACCAATGTTGCCTCGGCCAGTACGGGGCTACCAGGATCCCTCGGCTCGGTCGGCGAGGATCTTCGATATCGTCCGGCCGAGCAGCGGGAACGGCGGGAACGCGTAGAGGAGTTCCCCGGTCCACGGAAACTGGAAGGGCCCGATGGAGGCACGATCGTGGCCCGCTCTGGAACAGAATCGGCGACACTTGCCTTTTTCCCTGGTCGCGAAGAGGTCGATCGATGGTTCGCCCCAGCGGTCCCGAATCAGTCTGAACGCCTCTCCGGAGAGAGACCATTCGTGATGGGATGAGGTGTCCCTCCCCAGGGCGTCTGCCGTGGTTTTTTCCCCCCCGGCCAGGTGAACCGCCACGGGATGCGTGTGCAGGCGAATGCACCATTCCCACAGGTCGAGCGCGATGTCGAGCAGGGTCGTGGAATAGTCCCACCTTGTCTGTTGATGTAGCAGACGGCGGGGGGTTGTCCGTCAGAACAGGACCGTGCGCCCCGTGACTGCCACCATCGGAGGGATGAGCGGATGTCTCCCGGCAGCTGCAGTCGGAGTGTCTGTTCGTCTCGCAGGGGGTCAATATGCGGACGAACCAGTGTTGAAGAGGTCTTGCTCTCAGCCTGGCGAGATATGTCACAGCGGTCGCCAGCCAGAGCCCAAGAGCTGCTGGACGCTTCTCGAATAACGTCGGGGCCGTACGAGCGTGAGCGGCGGCCCGGATCAAGGTTTGTGCTCGAGATCTGGTAGGACCCCCTGGCGGAGGTCGAGTCGAGCGTCGCCCCGAAAGTCCAAGATCCTCGCCGGTCGAGGTGGGACTTCTTCGGATTCACTCGTAGACCAAGGCGGGTCAGGAGTGACAACGTCATGTGGACGTCGTGGAAAAGTCTCGTTTGCAGGACGCCACCAACAGCCAATCGTCGAGGAGGGGAAGCCCAACCCCTTTCGTCCGCAGGTAGGATACCACCGGGGCCATGCACTTGGTGAAGACCCTTGGGAGTCGAGACCGAACGGCAGCACCTTGTACTGGTAACAGGTGTCGTCGACTGCGAAGCGGAGGTACCGTCTGTGCTGCGGGCAAATGGCGATATGGAAGTATGCGTCTCGGAGATCGATGGAGGCGAACCAGTCCCCTCGATGTAAGAAGGGTAGGATCGACGGTATCGTGACCATCTTGAACCTTTTGGGGCGGATGTAGTAGTTCACCCCTCTGAGGCTAGGATCGGCCGGAGGACCTTTCGGCTTTCGGTCCCGTGAAGTACCTGGAAAGAAGCCGGTGGTCTTGGCCTCTTGGGGGAGCCGCCGATCGCCCCTTTCGGGAGGAGGGATTGGATCTCTTCCAGGAGGGCCGGACTCGACTGCGTGGAGTAGAAACGCCGCGAGGAGGAATATCGAGAAACTCGATGGCGTAGCCAAGACGGACGATGGAAAGCCCCCAAGAGCCCGTAGTCATACTGCCACTCCGCTAGGTGTCGAGCGAGAGTCGGTCGGTCTCCGAGCGCTGATGGTAGGCTGAAGAGTGGGTATTGGGGGGCCTGCCAGGCACGTCAAAACCGAGACTTTGTCTCGGAGGAGGACTTCTTCGACAAAGCCGGGCGCCGCCTAATCGTGCGTCTGGCTGATAGCCGGAGGACGGTCTCACTGTCCAGATGGGCCAAAGCTGGAACGACGAGGTGGGGGATCGTCGCCAGGATGGGCGGAAGGTGGAGGCCCTGCGGGCCTGCGTGGCCGGCTGCAGCCCGATTTTTTTGCGGTCAGTCTCGCCTTGACAAGATTGTACAAAGCTTCGTCTGTGGACGAATTGAATAGGCCTTCACCGTCGAAGGGGAGATCTTCAATCCTCCTTCTGGTGCCTCCTGGACGGCCGGTCGCAGCCAAGCATGGCGGCGGAGGCCGACGGATCCCGCCATGACCCGGGAGGCGATCTCCACGCGTGCCGGGAGGAGGCCATCTGGTGCCCAGCGATGGAGATAGCCTCATTGAAGATCACGGAGGAGGCTTGGCGGATGCCCCGGTACCGCCTCCATCGCCGGTTGCAGGCGATCGAGCACTTTTTTCAGGTATGCCGCGAGGAAACCTGAGTGTTGGACAGCCTGATCTGCAAGGAGGCAGCTGAATAGAACCTCCTTGCGAGGCGTCCAAATTCTCTCCTTTTCCGGCGGGGGGGTTGTTTTGGGCCCGAGCCCTTTGTCTGTGCCGACTCGACGACCACAGAGTTCGGTACAGGGGGATTAAAAATAACCCCTTTTCCCTTTGACCCTTAGAGGTGTTCTAACCGCTGCGGTATCGGCTGAGCCGAGGCCGGTCTATCCCCGGGGGCCTTCACCAGTCTGGATACCCGGGGGAGGAGAGGCAGCGGGGCCGTGGAAGGTCGCTTCTCCTCGAAGACGGAGAAGGCTGGATCGTCGTCCTCCGGCTCCGCATGGCGATCTTAAGGCCGAGGGTAGTGGCCATGCGGAGCAGCATCGCAGAGAACTGGTGGACGTCCTCTGGAGCAGAATCTGGGATCGGGTCCCCGAATCCCAGCGGAGGAGACTCCTGTGAGGCCGCCTCAGACACCTCTGACTCCGCGCTCGAGTCGTACGACTCCGAGCTCGGTGAGTCCTCTCGCCGCTCGCTTTCCGGCTCCTTCGTCGCCGCAGGTGTTGCCTTCCTAGGCTTCTCCGCAGCCGGGGCGGTGGTAGCAGCAGCGTCCCGCTTGGGATGGCTGACCACTGACTTCACCCTCTTGGTGGTGACCGGGGTAGTCTGGCAGGCTGACGTCGTCGTAGCCCGCTCAGTCACCACCGACTCCGTAGGGCGCGTCGCCGTTGCCGTGACCCTAGGAGGTGGCGATATCGCCCGATACCGTGGTGAAGGCTCCCTCGCCCTATGATATCGAGGAGAGGGAGAGCGGCTGAAGGAGCGGCGGTCCGACGGAGATCGGCTTCGGCGTCGACGGTACCGAGCCTCGTCCCCTCTAGGCGAGCGCGATTCGCGCTGTCGACGAGGTGACCGGGACCTCCGGAAGGTCTCCCAATGACTCGGGCCACGATGGTACCGATCCCGGTACGATGGCGAATGCGACCGATAGGAGGCCGGGCGCTCTCTCCATTCAGATTCCCTCGCGTACCTGGCCACGTAGGACGCCGAGGTGTATCTGGAGGCAGACGAGCGAGGTTGTTCCTCTCTTGTCTCCCTCGGAGGCGGCGAGGCCACCGGACGCTCGGAAGAGCGGGACCGGGACCTAAAGGAGGTCGAACGCCGCTCCGGAGAAGCAGAGGGCTCCCTCTGCTGCAGGTCGGCCGACCTGCGACGGCTAGAGGGCGGTGGCGCTCCTCCACCAGGGTTGGAGGGTCTGCCACAGGCGAGTCCGGGCGCTGTTGGGGAACGTCCTCGATCTCATCCTCCGAGAGATCGACGGACTCGCCTCGCCCTTTGGAAGGCTGCTGAGTAGGAGGAGGAGTAGGAGGTCGAACGTCCCCAGCCGGGGAGCGCTTCTTCTCCTTCTTCTTCTTCTTCTTCTCCTTCTCCTTGCCCTTGCCTCCGTCCGGAGCAGGGCGCTTTTTAGCAGGCGTCTCCGTAAGGGGAGCCTCAGCCTTCCTCGCCGTCGAGGATCCTTTTGCTGACTTGGCAGCCGCCGACAGCTTCGGGATCCTCGGTAGCGCCGAGATCGGCGTTTTCGCCGGTACCGAGCCCGATACCGACGAGGTGGACGGAACGGCAGCCGCCGATACCGTCGATGGCGTGGTCGTCTTCTTGTCGGCCATCTTGGAAGTGGAGGTCTCGTCTATCGCCCGCAGAGACTGTTCCCAACAATAAGATTTGAGTCTCGCGGAGCGGTTGCGGAGAGTTTGGGGAGTAAAATCCCGGCAAATTGGGCAAGTCCGGATGTTGTGGGACTCACCCAAACAGAAGAGACACTCCTTATGGCCGTCGTTGAGGGCAACCTTGCGGCCGCAGGACACGCACTTTTTAAAGAGCGCGGACATAAGACGAAGAACGCCAAACTCCGAAATCCAAAAAGACGAAAAACCGAAGGGGGAGTCCGAAAGAGAGGTCAAAGACAGTCCGAAAGTCCGTAAAACCGTAAAAAACAGCAAGCCAAGCACAACGTGAGAGGAACAAACTGAAGAACCTTCCGTACGCGGCGGCGGACGAGAAAGAACTGAGGAGAGACCGTTGCTCGGCGGGAGGAGCATGCGCAGTACCGGCGTGGGGGAGGGGTTCCCGCCAAGCGAACAAGCTCTAGAAGTTTCCGAACGCTACCGCGCAGGCGCTAAAGCTCCTAGTGTATGAAGGCACAGAGACCACGAAGAAGAAATATATATATATTTTTGTTTGGTTTTGTTTTGTATTTTGTATTTTTTATTTTTATTTTATATTACGCGCGTGTGTTAAACGTGTGATCTATTAATGAAATTGGATATGTATTGTTTAATTTTTAAAAGGAAAAAAAAGTTAAAAGTTAACTGGCTTTGAAGTAATAAGATTATAATTAATAATAGTAATAGGTTAAATGGAAGCCGAAAATATAGAATTAAGAATGAAACTATAATATTAAAAATGAATATAATGAAAATAAGAATTAAAGATAGGTAACAAAAATGTATAAGCTGTATGATATGGAATAAGCTGAATAAGGTTATGATTTCAAGTGTAAAAGAAAAAAAAAAATAATGTAAGTTTATGTTGTTTAAAGGGAAAAAATTTTTTTTCTTTTTTTTTTCACTATTATGTATAACACATGGTGTTTAATTTTTTGCTTTTGTTTTCTAGTTATATAATCAATAAAAAATTATTATAAAAAAAAAGTAGTAACTGGACTTTAAGGTGACTTTAACATCAGATAAACAAATGTGGCTGGAATCTTGATGGGCACCAAAAAAAAAAAACACACCTAGAAACACTCCCCCCTCAAGTCTATCCTCAGGAGGGCTAAAAAACAAAGAAATGATCAAATATTGCTATTTATACCAACCAACCAACTGATCACAATTACAAGGTGTTGACATGAGACTACGTCATTTATGATATGATATGATATGACCCCAATGTAACTGAATACTATAGGCTTGTGGACTTGTTTTTGTTACTGTAACAATTCTGTTTCTCGTAAGAAGACATTTAAATTTCTTATTGTCATCACATCTAAATAGTTTTTGTATATCATTGTCTGTTGATTGTCTATTATCAATAATAGTTTTTTGCATTATATTGTGGTCTCAGAGCCCTATATGTGGGCTCTTTTTGTATATGCACATGGATGTTATGTTAAGAATATATTGTAAGACGGGATAAAGATTGAAAATCTTTGTAGTATTCAGTTACATTGGGAGTCATTTCATAAATGACATATTCTGATGTCAGCACCTTGTTATAGTGATCAATTAGTTGGTTGGTATAAATAGTAATATTCAATCATATATAAATATATATTTAATCCCTCCTGTGGGTAATAGTTTCTTGGAATCTTGATGGGGCCTTACATTTTAGTAAGTGGACATACATCTATGGGAATTGGAATTGCACAACTGTGTGATGCTGATATCCAGTAGAGAGCTGCTCTTATGTTTCTATGTAGGAGGGTTAGCAAAGGGCCTGATCCATATCAGTGCCCACACCAGAATTTGTTGGTCCTGATGCAGATTTGGCAGTTTTGCTGGTATCCCATTATGCACCACTACACACCCGTCCTATGTAGCCAGGTGTATGTAAAGTTAGCTAGTTAGCTAATATGTAAAGTTAGCTAGTTAGACTAATAGCAGGTCTAATAGGATTCTAATAGGATTCTGGCGAGCCTTTTTCATGTGAAAGTAAAGTATAAAAAACACTCTTGCTTGAAGGAGTTTATTCTCAAACATGGTTCATTGTCACTTAAGAAAGTATTATAGCTGCAGCTGCAGTTGAACTCTGATCTAGCGATAACTATCTCTAAAAATTATACAGGTATATGAATACGTTGAATACTTCAAAATACAGACCACACTTTTATTTTAAAATTGTAATGTTCTGCAGGCAGCCAGCGTTCTCTTTCTCCTTCTTCTAGTGCTAGGCAATCAAATCTGAATGTAATTGCACTGCCAAATCAATAACTAGTCTCAGCATCCACTTGCTGTGCTCAGTGCTGTTTCACAGGAACTGTTAAGGAGGCCCTTCCGGCACCAATCCATTTGGCTCCATTTAGCATCTGAGTACAGGAAGGTAGTTATTGTACAAGATTAGTTTCCTGTGTGTTGCGAATTGGCAGCAGCAAAAAACAGGACAAATTTGCAAGTATAGAAGGTCAGCTAATGAAAGGCAAATCATGCCACTCATCCTGTTAGATGCTTTATAATCTCTTTATGAAGTCAAAATATTATTTGCATTGACTGCCCTGTCACTGTCCTGGGACTTGCAGCTAATTACAGAAATACCAACGGGCCAAGCCTATGTGTTTACTGCATTGATACTGCAGTTTATTAAGTCCAGCGTATGAACACTATTGCTACAACTGTGAAAGAACATCTCAGTTTGCCCTATTATTTTAGACTCTATTGTTCAATGGGCCATCTATGTGAAAAAAAGTAACATCTGACCTGGTACATCCATAGGTATGTTTGCAATTTCCTAGTAGCAACACAAACTAGTTGAATGTCACACGATACTCATTCCTCCAAGTGAGTTTCTGCCAGGTCTTGAATTTTTACCTTCAGCAATGCTTATTTTAAAACAAATTAGTTCTATTTTTAAAATGATGATGCAACTTCATAGAAACTTCAACTTCATAGAAAAAAAAACATGCCTTTAACAAGGTGTAAATTGCTACAGCAGTAATCTTCTGTAGGTAATTATGTCTCACTGTGGAACTGCAGGGGTGGGTACTGAATCAGAGCAGCCCAGTGTTCTTGTAACAACAGAGAGGAAATCAGGCTGGAGTTCCTGAAGGGTGTAGGTGTGTTAAATTACAGTAATTATTATAATGTTTCACAGTGTAGGATTTATACAGTGTTTAAAAGTGGACCAAGACTAAGGCCATTTCTGCACTAGCCTATTATAGCGCTATGATTCCACTGTCAACATTCTATGAAATCCTGGGGTTTGCTGGCCCCGGCTGGCCCCTCCTGAAACTGCAAACCCCAGGATTCCATAGGATGTTGACAGTGGAATCATAGCGCTATAACAGGCTAGTGCAGAAATGGCCTTAGACAGGTGGGGTTTTTTTGGCTAAGGCCCTTTTCGCATTAAGTCTTCTCGTGCGAGCGGGGGAGGGCGGCTCGCGCAAGAAGCCTTCTCCGGGAGGCTGCCGCTTCCCCCTCCTTCCTTCCGCAGGCGAAGGAACGAGCGGGGAAGCGGCAGCCTCCCGGAGGTGGCGGCGGCTCGAGCATCCGTCCATTCCCCCCCCGCGCGTGCAAGAAAGGCGCTCGTCCCATCCGCCCCCCCGCGCGCGCAAGAAAGGCGCTCGTCCCGTCCGCCCCCCCTCGCGCGCGCGCGAAGCAGGATCTGTCGCGTCCGTCGCGCTAGCGCCCTGCCCTGTCCCTTCCTTCCGCAGGGGCGGAGGGAAGTAAGCGCGACCCGGCCGGCTCCCGGACGCTCCGCACGAGAGGTAAGTGTGCGCGGGCGCCGGGAGCGTTGCGCGAGCGCGGGTGATTTTCGCTTGGAAGCGAAAATCAAAAAACCCGCGCTCGCGCCGCTTCAGCCCCGTGAGCCCAGCAGAAGTGGGAGTGCGTCGTGCGGAGCGACGCTCCCACTCCCGCGAGGCTCATGGGGCTGTTGCGCGAGAAAAGGCCCGTGCGAAAAGGGCCAAAGTGTGCACATGAACACTTTTGGATAACTAATGTGGACACAATGATGTCTAGGGAATCAGTGTAAAGCCTGATATTCCTATGGATTTCATCATGAAAGCAAGTTTGCAACTCACTGCTCTTGGAGCAAGCAAGTTTTTTCTTTCTTTTTTTTTAAAGAATTGTTCATGTGCATGCACCACTACAATATACATGTGCCTGCTCTGTTGGTAGAGTCACTTAGAAGCCTACAGAGGATGACAGAAAACCCTCCAAACTGGGAAGCTGAAAGCAGATAATTGTTACAGTCAGACTTCACATAAGAAGTATCAACAACTCAAAACAACAACAACAACACAACCCTTTATTTGGAAGAGAATAAGCAAAGAATGAAAGAAGATGGCACAGAAGTATGAAGGAAGATGTCACCGAAAACATATCTTCATTTTAGAGGAGATACACAACAAAGCTTTGTTTCTTATGCACAGATGGGACTCTGGTGCAGCCATACGCCACAGTTTTTCTTTCTTTGAAAACCAAATGCTGGAGATAAACAGGGGAATGCTCCTGGTTCTCTTGTAATGAATCAAGACACAAAATGTATCTTAGATCCCAGTTTATAGATCTGTAAATATATCCCTCTAAAATTACATTTTTTCCTTCAAACTAGTATAAAAGATCATACCATTTTCTCCCAAATCACTCAGTTAAATCTTAATCCACAAATTTCTTCCCTGCCAGCCATTCTGATCCCTCTTCTCCCTGCTTAGGCCACCCAGCCAAATGTAAGCACAGTTTATTCTTGCGGAATATTTCTGAGTGCACCAACACTTTGCTTCCACCGGGTTTGAAGAGGGAGATCTTTCATTTTGCTCACACATCTCTCATGGCGTTTTGTGACTATCTATACATGGAGATCTCCAAATTAAACTTTTTAATATTTTGCCTTTTAAAAGTAACTTCTTTTTTCCTCTTCAAAAAGTGTTGCTTACTCCTCATATCCTCTTATCTTATGGACGGTTGGCAGAAATTCCAAGTCTACAATAAATTATTTGTTAATTATTTGTGCATGATTAATTGAGTTATTTAACTATTTGGTAGTTGTAGGCACCAATCACAAGATTTGGTTCAGATTCTAATTTAGCAGTTTGGAAAACAGTCTGATATATTTCAGAACAATTTAGAATCTGTCCAGTTTAACTTGGGTCCAAGTCCAAAACTTGGCTACAAAATTAAAATTGTTTCTATTCCACCCATGAATTATAACTGGAAGATTTTTTTAAAAAGAATACCCTGTTCTTTTTCACAAGAACTGGATTAAATTTGCAGACTGTGGCTGGAATCAAGTTGGTATTAGGAACACAGCTGGACATTTTTGTGGTGGTTGTATTAAAGTTCAAGGCTGCAGAAACCAAGTTATATGTGAACTGCCATTGTCCATGGATGCATATTGCATTTGGTTCCACCCTTGGTATCTTTTGCAAGGGTTCAGAGGCATGCTTCAAGGGCTTGACAACTAACACAATTAACACATAACTCCATATGTTGAGATTATTCTATACAGTGCAGCACCTCAGCCACACTAACCTGCTATGCAGGGACTGTATCTGACAAATTACAGTCAAATAACCACAGGTATGGGGATTGTGCGGTATATCTTTTAAGCTATAGCTATATCTTCTATCTATCTCTGTGTATTGTTTTTGTGTTCCTTCAAGTCATTTCTGACTGATGGTGACCATAAGATGACCCTATCACGGGGTTTTCTGGGGGCTGAGGGTGTGTGACGCATCCAAGGTCATCCAGTGGATTTCCATGGATGAGTAGGGAACTGAACCCTGGTTTCCAGGATTATAGTCCAATGCTCAAATCACTATCATGATGGTTCCTGCGTGTATGCACGCAAACACACACACACACACACAGAAAAGAATATATCCTGTGTATCTGTGCATGTACATGTGTATCAAGAAATGCTAATAACTTTTTAATATTTTTGGCAGAAGTGGGAATTGCTCCTCCTGAGGAGAGATCTAAGTCTGCTAAGTTACAGAGGAACAGGCACATGGAGATTTGTGCCTGAGCTGCTGTAACAAATCCAGCTCCCACCCTCTTTTTCAGAAACGATTCTGAACCTACACAAGTATATAGGAACTGCAAAAGTCACCTGGCATGCACATGAGCAGATCCTTCAAAGCCTTTTGATTTGGCCAGATTTAAGTGGCTACAGCTGAAGGTCCACTTCACTTTGTTTCCACCTGAAGGTAGAATAGCCATACTCACCAGTCTCTTTTGCTTAAGTGACAGCTGCCTTGCCATATTTTACTGGAGATGCAGAAGCCAAGCACAGGAAGCTAGGGGAAGAGAGAGAAAGAGAGAGAGAGAGGCCCTTCTCATGATCATTTTTTTTTCTCTTCAGTAAGTTTTTTTTCTCCATGCTTTGGGGTCAAGGCTCAACCCAAATTGGTCTACATTTCCACCTGAAAGGGTATCTTTCCTCTGCAAAAGAAACAGTCAGTTGAAGTAAAATTTAGGCAGTGTCACAACCTCTCCCTTATGACTCATGGCAAAAGCCTGCTGCCTGTTAACAAGACAGGGTGTGGCCCGGGAACTGAGGGGAAATCTCTCCCCTTAGGATAGTTCTTTCTGGTATTCTAGTATCTCCAAGTTAAGACATTTGACCAGAGTGATGTGCAGCACAGGTGTAGAAATTCCAGCCTTGAGGCCAAATCAAGCCTGACAGACCTCCCCATCCTTCTCTTTATGGTGCTCTTGTAAGACCCCCTTCCTCAAACACTCCTTATTAGAGAAGGTAGAAGAAACAGGAGAGCACCGCCTCCCAGGCTGCAGCCTCAAGGAAACTGTCCCTCAGTTGGGGGTGGCTTCCCTCCACCGCCTCTCACCCAGTAAGGTAGAATGTGAGCCAGGGGTTTGAGGAATGCTCCCCAACTTGTCATCTGGATCACCTTGGCTCCTCCCTCTAATTACAATAGGCAAATATAGCGGAGGACAGAGTAAAGCATTTGTGGCTTCTGATGGGCTGATCGATGTTCCCCTCTCCTGGCTTACAGAAATCAGAGGAAGGCCTTCAGGTTTCAACACAGTTTGAATATATGATCTCAGACAGATCAATGCAGCAGCTTCCGTGATCAAAGATTATTAAATCCAGAAAAGGATTGTTAATTACATTAACCACACAGTATTAAATATATATATACACACACATACATACATATAACAAATCATCTGCTTTCTAGATGTGTTGCTTGCTTGGGAGGAATCAGCCATTAAGGACAATGGGACGTATGTGCTTTGAACAATATTGTCACTTCAAGTGGCATTTTGGGTAGTTTTGGTGGTGACTTTGTTCATTGGAGCAAAAATCAGTGGGAGATGGGAAGGAGATGTGCTGCACTTTTCCACCAGATTTTTAAAATGCATCAGTGTTCAGTGGATTTCTCTTAAAAGTGTGGAGAAAAAAAAAGAGATTTTGTACATTGTTGATGCAGATATATTTTTTTCCCAAACAGTTTAGTAAAAAATTAAAAGTGATATGGCAAATTCAAGTATCCTACTGTATTCTTTTTTTTAAAAAACTAGTTAAGATTCTGTGTTGCCAGACATAGCCACATCTGCTGATACCACCCCCAAAAACCTACCTCTTGAGCAAGGCAGTTCCTCAGACAAAGGGTTTCCAAGGCCAGGGCACTAGCAAAAGACATCTGCAGTACCCTCCCATCCATGGGACACATTGAGGTGGGTAGCTGGAAGGACTCTTCAGAGGTCACGTTTGGTCATTAACAATCATAAATGTGAATCTTGAAAGATATAAGTTTGTGGGTCTGGCTTACAATCTTGTAAACACTGAACAGGAAGTTGCTTATTGGCATTCTTTCCACATGGATGACAAAGAATCATATTCTTACAGTAGCCAGAGTTTTTCTGATGGAAATGGAATAGACAAGTTAGTAGACCACTGTACTTTGGGAACCAGCTGTATAAACTGGTTTAACTTAGGAAAAGGCAAGAAGATTATAAAAAAAAAGTGTAATCCATCTCTAGGGGCATTGGGTAGAAGTGATGGTGATGGTAGTTTAGTTGCCAAAATACTGAAAGTCATCAATGACTTCACTGAATTAATGTCATCATTATTTGGCTTGAAGAGACATTTCTCAAACCACCTTCAAAGTCAGCCCCACATCCAGCACACTGCAGTAGTCTAACCTAAACATTAAAATCCAATTACTTTTCTTCTGCTGACAGGCTCTTCTCTGAGTGGGGGATTTCTTTTGGAGCAGGCAGCTTCAGGAGGTGGGGTAATGTCCTTTGCCATTCTGCGTACAGAAACCTCCACCATAAGAACAAACTAGGTTGACCACACCTTATAATTACATGCCCACACATACATGCATTTTAATTAAAAAGACACCTTGTAATGTTTTTCCACTAGTAAAATTTATTGATAGACAGCTGTATTATAAAGAATATTCTCATAAACAAAAAAGCCTCTACAAACAACAGGCTGTAGTAGATATGCCACTCGTCACCAAAGGTGATTGTCATGGGTACCTGCACAATTCACAGAACTTTCCTGGCATAGCCTGGAATAGGCTTTAAACAGTTGGTTTTTGTCTTTAAACCAAGCAGAAAGGAAGTGATGAATTCCTAAACTTAACATATAAATATTCCAGGTGATAAGGGGTGAGACTGCATGCTTTCCTTTGGTAACTAATGGGGTTTCCTCTTCCTCTCCACTTAGCTGGGACAGTTTCTTTTTTTGGGGGGGGGGATCTTGCTGCAGCTGCTTCTGCACAAGTGCTTCCTTTATCTACCTTTTTTGCATTCTATGCAAGTCCCTATTTTCAGCTTTGGCTTCACCCCAGAATGGGGAAATGAGCACAAATATTTTGGGACAGGCTGGCCTCCACAGGGCACAGCCTCTGTGGACTAGAGCCTTCCACAGTGGAGAATTTCGCAGCAGACTTTATTTGCTGCATTTGTCAATTACTAAGTTTTTTTTATGCCACTAGCTTTGTCTCAACCTGATTACCCTCAGTGGTAGCCCTGAGCAGATCCCTCACCCCCAATGTTAAAATATAGGCCCTCAAAGACACTGTTCCTTTAATAAATAACAATTTATTGCATATTGCTAGTAAGGAGAGCAGCCAGGTTCAATACAGACTAAATACATACACTATTCTAATTTCATTTTTTTCTTCCCTAGCAGCATCACTGATTACACCTATATACATAGTGTACATTGGAAGACAGAGCAAGGTAAATTAAGTGTTTTGCCATATCACAATGGCAAGAAATATATTTAGTATCTTGATATCTAGGAACAATTATATATCTCTAAAAGAAATACTCTGCTTATAATCATTAATATTATATAGCAAAAAATATTCAAAATTTAAGGTAAAATCAGGCAAAATTTTTAGCAAACTTATCAGTTATACATTTTGGTTCAATATTATAAACTAAGAATGTAAGTATTTGCATATGCCTCTTGTGAAATGTGTAGCATTGAAGAGAACTTTCTCTCTATTCCATCTCCTTTACTTTAGATACCATCTACCCAACTAGCTATATTGTGGTATCAGAAACTAATAGCTTCCCGCAAATCATACAACAATTAACAACAATTAACTTTTGATTTCAACAACTGACAGATTCAGTTCTCTCACTGGCTGGGAATATGATTACCTTCAATAAACTAACTAAGGGTGAGAGGTGAAGGTTTTAACATAACAGGATTGACACTTCATTTTGTTGCTATCTATGTCATTTTTACCAAGATATTCATCATGATATTCTCCTCCCAGGTCCTCAAAGCAACACTTAATGGGTGGAGATTACATTCAGATATGTCTTGTTATACAATCTTCAATCCAAATGCTTAGCACAGAAGCAAATTGAGTTTGCATTGCATTTAACAAGAGTAGTAGGGCAATGGTTCCTTTTCCTCCCTTAACTAAAAATAAAAATCATTCTTTTGATGACACAGTATTGGCTGTCTATTCATTATATTTACATCTTGCCTTATCTCCAGTGAGTTCAAGGTGGAGTACCTGTCCCACTCCATACTCTTAACTACCTGGGAGGTAGGCCAGGCTGACACACAGTCCGACCCAATGTCAACAGGTGAGCTTGGTTGCTCACCTGGGAATTGAGCTGTACCAAGTCCTGGTCCAACACTAGTTACTCTTTCTTTCTTTCTTTCTTTAACTGTCACATGAGGCTCAGGGGAGGTACTCTTGAAAGGGTATTGTTTAAAAGCCTCTTTAATCAAACGCAGGCTGGAAGCAACAGGAGGATGAATACGCCCCAATACAATGTAAGCTGTAATGTAAATGTAAAAAGAGCAGTCAGGACATCTATCTTCAAATACTGAGCACATACGCATGACTTCTCAATAATTTTTACTAGAATGACTGGAGTTTTTAATCCTCTCCCCAAATTTTAAGCTGTCCCTTTTATGGGAAATTTCATTTCTCTTAGAAGTTAAAAATGTTGACATAGTGTCCCGTCCAAAACAAACTTATGACCCTTCCATTTCCTGATGTGGTTTTTGGTTACAAGAAATCTAACTAATAGGGTTTGCTGATAAATGTAACCCTACACATAGCAGGAAAAGTCTTTGCAATCCGAAGCATTAAAAAAAAAACTATAGAGACAATTATACAAATGTTTCAGAGTTCTGTTGCTTCTATTACATATTTTATAATGATCATAAATATTTCCATAGAAATCCAATCTTTCAAGCTTCTTTTTGGTTTGAATCTTTCATTTCCCATCCTGATCTCCATGATAAATTCACAGAGCAGCTAGTAACTGAGAAACAACTGACCAGCAGCATCCTCTTACTCTTGATAGAATCCATAAGGCTGGTGACAGTACAATATTCAGCAGCAAGATATGAAACAATGCCAGCCAACGCAATACAAATCCAGCTGTACTCTTAAGTGAGGTAGTGCTGCAGAGGTTTGAAAGGACACCAGGAATCATTATCATTTTTTGATGCTGTAGCAGGGGCAAGCAGAACATCCCGACATGCTGAAGAACACACAGAGCTCATCTGTGCTGAAATGGTAATGGTCATAATCAATGAGCCAACAGAAGAGGGCCAAAGTCGTAAAGGAACACCTTTTATGCAGACAGCAGCATACTGCTGCAAAACATCCCAGATGGTTTGGTTCCTCTTCAATATAATAAAGAATTGTTCTGAAGCAGATCTTAAAGCAGTTTAAGATTTAATCTTTAGGGGGAAAAAAAATCTACAAGCAGCTTTTAGAATGGACTTAGAGATCACGATGGTGAAACTTGTTTCTTCATTCTGAAAAGACAGAAAAAGAAATAAGTGGTATCAGTAAGCTCTGATAATGAAGACACAATCTCATCTCCATAATGACTAATCTACATTTTCTGCTGGTACTACTACCTACAGGTAGAAGAACAACAACTGGTGTATCACTTTTAATCCTCCCTCACTTGGGATGTATACAGAAGGTGGTATTCACATGTTATACTCAACACAGGTACAGTCTGTGTACATATGAATAAAGACTGTAGAACTGTACCCTGGTCCAGTTATTTACATCTTAACAATTAACTCCCAGCTGTTGATCTGTACTTTCATACAATTGAGCCCTGTTCAAATGCTGAAAAGGGCTCAGCTCCTGCCACTTTACAGAGAAACAAGGCAGAGCATGCTCAATGCTGCTTCCATAAGACTGTGCATTCTAGAAAAGTTGACTGGAATCATGTTGAGGACTTATGACTTCACAGTGGACTTAGGTCTGTGGGAATTAGAACTGGGCAGTTCTGCAACATCTGTATCTAGTCAAGGGCTGCTGTTACATTACTACGTAGAGAAACCAGAGAAGTGACCTATGTGCATTGGGACAGATGCACAAGATGACTGATGCTCACTGGGTCCAATGTGCATTGCGACTGATGCATATCAGTCCTGTTGTGCATCTGGACACCAGCTAAGGAGTGTCAATGTACATTGACAGAGCCCAGTGTGAACTGGGACACTCTTGCCGGCCTCCCATTACACATCTTCACAATTCACTAATAGGGTTTCTTAGTATCTCTGCTACGTAGCTAAATAGAAGATTCCAGCTGTTATTAGTTCTCCCTAAACCATTATAAATATTTATAGTGAAGCCATTCAGAGTGATTTTTAAAACTGTACTTGCTTACCAAAAATACAATTATGAAGCAGACAATGGAATAAACTGCTGATCCAAGTTAAGCATTTCTACTGACAAGAATTTATTTAATAAGGAGGATAAAAAAGGGGAGGACACAATAGCAACGGTTTAGGCGACTTTACAATTTAAATCTCAAAACAAACAAATACAGTAGTAGACAGAGTCCACTTAGAATCAGATATCCACTTAGGACCTGCTACACAGGCCTGGCTTAGAAAGCAAATCAAGGCCTTATTTGCCACTCCTGGGCTTCAAATCTACTGCTGGATGAATGTCATGTAAGGACATTAACTGTAGCTCTGTTCTCCACTGTCTTCTCTGGTTAGTATATACAGACTCTACTTGTGGTCTCTCCAACCTCTTTCCTACCTCAGATCTTTCACTGTTCCTACAAACGGCATCACCGTGCTCAAGAATGAACACAGGTCCAGACATTCACACAAACATCTGAACAAAGGTACATATAATGCAAACACGTATTCAGTGTAATGTGTGAACACCCCTTACATCTCAAGAGAGTTTCTTTTTTATGCAAAGCCTCCATAATGCAGATTATGAAGACCAGACCAGAGAATACATTTATTATTTACTTTTCATTCTCTCTGGTATAAAAGGCCTGAGCTGAAGTTTGAGTATGGTACCATAGCTGACAGATGGGTAATCACAGCAAGTCTGGTATGGAAGTAGTTTCTCTTCCCTACAAATGAACAAGTGACAAGGTGAGCTAACAGAGGAGTTTTCCTCCTTTTGTCTTCAGTTGGATCCATGCAAGATGGAGAGAGCTTTTTGGCTTCTCTTAAAGGTTGTGATTTATTTAAAAACAACTTTTGACTTTGGCTGTTGAGTCACATACCCAGCAAAGCTTGGGCAAGACTTAAGTCTTTGATTATTTTCTAAGGGGTTTGAGCAAAACCCAGATAGTCTTCTTTCAGAGATGCCACTGTTGTATACTGGACTGCACTGTAGATCCTGCACTGAGCAGTGGTTTGGACTGATTTAATTCAAAGGTTATGTATGCTCTATGATTGTACATTAAACTCCCTCAGGCTTGTGGTTGTTGTAGTTTCTGTTGGCTGGAATCCTGTTTGGCAGTTATGAATGAATAACTTATGAGTTACACACTTGTGTTTTGTATTTACAATCCCTATGTAGCCCCTAATTTAGGGGCTCTGTAGGGATCATGAAAGTCTCTCAATCCCCACTTATTTGGGAAGCAGCTGTTGCAACCAACAGGAGTCTGTTCCTGTATCAATAGGAAAGCAGCTGACAGAGAGTCGCACCCTGCCTGATCAAGTGATTTCTCACAAGAAGGGGAACAGTGATGGAGTTCTGCTTCTGCTTGTCAAACCCAGTATCACTGAAAGGACTGACAGGGGAACAAACCTCCATTGATTGTAGCAGCTGCTTCCCCCTGAGTGGGGATTTGGGGGACCAGGATGGGATTCACCCTGTAGCACCATAACTGTGGTATTTATGCATATGTAAATCCCCAACAGGATTCTGGTCACTGTTATTAAGCTGAAGGGGCGCCTAATCTGGACTAGCACCAAGCAAAGGAATTAAACAAATACAGCAATCTTCCATTCCTGCCTGGAAATCCCCCCATCTAAGCTGCTAATTGTCCTTTAAAGTATTGTTATGACAACCTTGGCATAGAGGAAGTAGCTTTGTGGAGATTTATGGAGGGAAAAGAGCATGGGAACATTATCAGCCCTACCTTATTGGCTACTAGAGTTTTGACTGTGATTATGCTTCCTATGGCTTCATAAAATAATTGGGGGGGGCAATCACCTAATGAACAATTCACCAACTTATCCAGTGTAGGAAAGCCTTGCCATATAATGAGAGCTGCAGCCTTCATGATAAATTATAATGTGTGATGTTAGAAAAACACAGAACAATGTGTGTGTGTGTGTGCGCGCGTGCGTGTGCATGTGCTTTCAAGTCACCTGTCAACTTACGGCAACCCAATGAATTTCATAGGCTTTTCTTAGGCAAGAAATACTCAGAAGTGTATAAAACTCACCTGCTCGCAAGCAGGCAGCAGCTGTGGAGCTGAAGCAACAGGAACGCAAGAGCCTCTTGCAAGAGGCTGCTCACATGATCCCTGCACCCCAGCTCCGCAAAAAGGTGAACTGCGGAAAGGGTCTATATCTCCTTGTATGTTCAAAATATCCTGATATGTTATCTATTTATTAGGTTTAGGCATCTCTCTCATGCAGAAGGGCTCATGAATTGAAATCCATAGTGGAAGTTTTTGATAAATATTTTTTTATCTTTTATCCAGATTCTCAAGAGTGATTTTCTTATGTAAAGGAGAGTAAAACATTTATTTACTTTGGTCTTGGTGTACATATATGTATGCCAGTCAAACTGCAAGTAGATTCTTTCTCATTGCAGTAATCTTGGTTCTCTAAGGCCATTTCTGCACAATGTTGCTATACCGCCATAGCAGTGGGTTGTTTCTGGGTCAGGAGCCACGCTACCGCATGAAGTCATTGCTATCCAGCTGTTATCCTGTCCTCAAGCATTGCAAAAACACTGTGTTCTATTTCCAGAAAAAAATCCGTTAAGAGTCTCTATTAGCACTTCAATCCTGTATGCTGGCTCAGTGCCATACTGTTACCGTGCTTGATAGCGCTTCCAGTCATCACAAATCCAGCAGTGGGTCACCTGTGGGCATTGCCAGATTGTCCCACCCTCAGTGACTCTCATGAGTGGTAACTTGAAGATCTATCACCTCTCCATGTTCATTTGAAAGTTCTCTTTCGAGTTAAAACTTATTTTTTTGCTACATTTTTAGTATCATAGTGTGAAAATGCAAGTGTACTGTCGTAGTTAGTATGGCTTCCAAAAGGAAAAAAAGAAGATCAATCGCGGCAGTGGGGCATGGTGAAGGTGGGGACGGGGACTAGCCAAGGACGCTGTGGTGCAGAAAGGACACTGGTGGTAATACTGCTACTCATCTGCAAGGTTGAAGGGTGCAGAAAATAGCATTCCTAACCTGACAGGATCATGCAACTAGCAATACTGGGATTGTAATGATGTATTGTACTAATGGCCTCTAGTGCAGAAATGGCCTATGCATTAGCCACTCTATAATCCATCCAAGGTAATAGGCAGGGAATTGGAATTGGAGAAAGAAATCATCAAGGATAATATGGTAAAATGGGCACAAAATGTTGGCCATCCCATTCTACTAGAACAGCGGGGAAAAATGGAATTTGACATATAGGCCATTTCTGCCTTACACTGTTACAGTGCTATTACTCCACTTTCAACATCCTGAGGAATCCTGGGGTTTGTGGTTTACTGAGGCTGAAGAGCTCTCTGGATGAGAATTCTAAAGGCCCCTCCCTAAACTGCAAACCCCAGGATTCCACAGGATGTTCAAAGTGGAATAATAGCAGAAATAGCCACAATCTCTAAAACTACTATAATATGCTTTATAGGTGGTATTTATCCCCAACAGAAATTTCTAAAATGACCAGCAAAACAAATAACACATGTTGGAAATGTGATAAAAAAGAAACTCTTTTCCACATATAGCAGCACTGTAAACACACTAAAAGATATTGGAGGGGAATACAAGATAAAGTTTTGGATATATTTAAATCATATTTCCCATTATCTCCAGAAATTTACCTACTCAACATGTTTGACTGTCTGACGCAACTAAGGCCCTTTCCGCAACTCACCTTTTCTTGGCACTGGGGTGCGGGGATCGCACAAGCAGCCTCCAGTGAGAGGCTCTCGTGTCTCCGCTGCTTCAGCTCCGCACGAGCTGCCTGCTCCAGAACAGGCAGCGTGAAAGCCCCGCCTCTTCCTTCTGCAGCGCAGTCTGGGAGTTTCCCAAGCTGCACTGGGGCACGAAGCGCAACCACCATGGCTCCAGAGGCGTCGCATGCACGGCAAATGCGTGTGGGGTACTGGAGCAATGCGCGATGGCGCACCATTTTTGGCCGAAAGCCAAAAATGAAAAAACGCACGAGTGGCGCCTGCCCTACCCTGGAGCGCTGCATGGTTGTGACTGCGTCATGCAGATCGCTCCTTACAATCGCGCGACACTCCAGGCGCCCTTTCGCATGGCAAATGCCATGCAAAAAGGGTCTAAATAAAGCACACACACAAAAAGATCTTGATGTATATGACTGTGACTAGATTAACATATGCCCAGAGATGGAAATAATCAACAGTCCCAATGTTAGAAGACTGGATGTTAAAACTCTATGAAATGGCAGAACTAGATAAAATGTCAAATTCAATATTGCAAGAGATAGCAAATCAATTTAGAAGTGAATGGAACATGGTAATTCCAATTTGGGAATCACAACTGGGGCAAACAGGCAATCACCACTATGATAGATTAAAAAGGAAAATTATGGAACATATGGAAAATTAGAAAAATAAAAAATACAAAAATATATAACTCTGTGTGTGTGTGTGTGTGTGTGTGTGTGTGTGTGACTTCCGGGTTAATGGTGGACTGAGCGGTTGGGCATCGGCAAAGCTGCTGAGTGCAATCACCCAGCGTAGATCAGCTGGCAAGAGAAAGAACATCGGACGCCAGCCAGTCCCACACCGCCGGTAAAGGGGGTACAGAGGGTCTCGAAGGGGGCTCTTGGAAACCTCGTCGGACATCAGGAAACAGCAGATTGGAGGATCGCTGGATCGGGGAGCGGTGATGAGGAGCAAGCCGCAGAGATTCCACAGCCATGCTGGGCAGCCGATTTGATAAAGGCAGAAGGAACGCTGTAGCCTTTTTTTTAGAAGAATTTGTGAATAAAAGCATAAGAAAGATAGCGACTAAAACTAACTCTTGTGAGGACTGCAAACTGACCTCAAGTTTAATGGATATTGCCAATTATTAATATAATGCGATAAGAAGGAAGGACAATTTTAGTGGCTTAAAATTTAATACGTGATTGGATTTACAAACTTGATTAAAAGACACTGCGAACTTTGATAACTGAGCTTTAAAACTTCAAGACTTTAAGACTGTGTTAAATGAATTAAACATATAAAATATACAAATAATGAAGTAGAGAATTATCTCTATTTGGGAAACATACTAGAACTGTGCTAAATACAAAAGGACATTACTGGAGAATCGAACGTTAATGGAATTTAAAGGATATTGTTAACAACAAATAAGAACAGTGCTGTATGAATTAGATGACTTATTTTGAACTTTGGAGCTTAATGAATTATGCGTTTTTCTAATATATGGATGGACATATAAACTGGAACTGTGTAGCTGAAAGGAACTTTGCTTTTTAAGAGCGGCAGGAAGAAGTTTAGATGAAGGTACTGGAGTGACGGAGAGAGACAGTAAAACTGGGAGAGACTATAAAATATTTAATCTGGACAAACCAACTCTGGGCTAGTTATTTTTGGAATTGGAGGACTGTACATAAAGAGATTGATGAATGACAGATGATCAATTAACTGATGAAAACTATTTACAATAAGAATCGGCTTTGCTAAACTCGACTTTGGCCAAAAGCACGAACGGAAAGCTTGAAACTTGGAGCTTGAAATGAGAGAACAGACACAAGATACAACTGGATTGCTGAGAAAAAAGTGACAGGAGAACAGATAATTGTATTTGATAGAGTACTGGAAGTTTATGTGATTGATTATAAATTGAAGTCTGGGATAGTTTTCGGTAAAAAATAAGGCTTGTTTGATTGGTGATTAATGTGAATATAGTGGGCTCTATATGGTACAGTAAATAGCTGAAAGCAATAGATAAGAACAGTCTGTAGCTGGGGAAAGCAGGAGGGAGGTTACCTCCAAGATCAAAACAGAAAAAGGTGTCGGACAAACTGACCTTGAGCAGGGATTAGATTTTCCTAGAACATAAAAAAAAAAGGACATTGGAAAGAGTTGTATGGGAACCCCATCTAGTGGTTAACATAGATATTACAATATAATATATATTATAAAGAATACTCAAAAGAGAAGATCTGAAGGAACTGAATGGGGGATAATTGATTGTGACTTATAGGAGTAAACAAATAGTACATTAATTAAATATACTCCTGAAAGCAGAATAGATTGTTATATATATAACAGTATTAATAATAATTAATTGAAAAGAAATTAACTGATTATATATTATATATTTTGATACTGTTTGAGATTGATTTGTTGAATTGCTGATTGATTGATATGTATGTCTTAATATACAAGAGCACTTGATAGATAAGACTGCATATAAGATTGTTTAGAATTACTCCAATATCAATTACTTAACTAAAAAGAAAATAATATATATAGAGAAGCTGGATTGTAATATAAGTGAATAGAACTTTTAAGAATTTAAGAGACATAATTATATTGACTTTAAAGAAATATTCAGCAACAACAGTTCTATAAGTAATATTAAGCAACAGTAGTTGGAACTGAATATAGCTTGGACACATAATTGAAATTTGAAGGGACAGAACAAAGATGACCACGAGGAAGAAAACCATCACATATATGCAATCTCAAATAGCTACACAGAGAAGGCCATCATTGGAGCAACCACCACAAACTGTTGACATTGGACTACAGATATTAGAGGAGTTAAAAAATTTCAAACAAGACATAAGACAGGAACTTAAGGATACAAGAGCAGAGATAAAAACAGATATTAAACAGGAACTAGAAATATTCAACAAGAAAATTGGCAAGATGAATAAAGAAATAAAGACTATGCAAATGGAAATAGAAGATATAGAGGGAAGAACAAGGAAAGCAGAAACTGAGAGGAAGGAACTAACGGAAAATCAAAAAAGATTTGAAATTGAGACAGAGGTACATGAAATGAGGTATAGAGACAGATGTCTTAAATTTAGGAAAGAGTTGGAGGAAAGAGTCGGAGAGAATATCAACGAAAGGTTAATACCTGAACTAGCTGCCTATTTGGAAATTTCAGAAGAAAGAATGGATAATGAAATTGACCAGATATTTCAAATAAACTCAAAACTAGCAAGAGAAAAGAACTAGCCTAGTGATATTATCATATGTTTTACACGGACAAGATTAAAAGACAGATTGCTACAGAAAAACTATGAAGAGAAATTAATCTTGGATGGGAAAGAAGTTAAAGTCTTTAAAGATATTCCGTTTCAGATCTTAAAAAGAAGACAGGAATATAAGAATTTAACACTACTATTACAAAGAAACAATATAAGATACAAATGGGAAAGACTCGAGGGCATCTCCTTTACTTTCAATGCTAGAAGATACAAATGCACTACATCAGAACAGGCAAAGGATACTTTAGAGAAATGCAAGGAGATACTGGAGAACAAAAGTAAATGAATTTGAAAAAAGAATATTTGAGAAAAAAGAACATCATACATCCTATTTCTATAAATGTATGTTAGATAGAGAATTAGAGAAAGAAGTAATAAAAGATACAATGATCGTGTGGGCACACAACATAGGTCATGAAATAAAGCTGGAATACTGGGAAAAAAGTTGGAGAAACGCTCAAAAATTTACTCTGGCGCAAAATTTGAAAGATAATCATTTTAAAACACTGTACAGATGGTATTTGGACCCAGACAAGCTGAGTAAAATGTATAAGATGAATGTGAAAAACTGCTGGAAATGTAAAGAAGAAAATGGAACGTTTTAACATATGTGATGGCAATGTCCGGAAACAAGGAAATTCTGGAAAAAAATTCATAAAAGCATGATGGAGATTTTACAAATAAATATACCAATGTCACCAGAGATATTTTTATTAAACATGACACACCAAGTGGATAAAGCTTATACCAAGTACAAAGATACAATATTATACATGGTCACAGCAGTCAGAATAATATTTGCAAAACATTGGAAAAGAGATAAAATACCAGAATTGGAGGAATGGTTGAATAAACTCCAAGAACTGGTAACATATGATGCTTTAACTCAAGCAATGAGAGGAGAGAGGAAAGGCATGAAAGAAAGAAAAATGGAGGCAGCGAAAAAATATACTGAAAGCAACTGGACTCAACTATGTCAAGGAGAGGAGGAAGAATGAAAAGAAAAACAAGTAAAGACAGACAGTTAGCAAAATAGATCAAACAAATCTAAATAATATCAATATTCTGGCAAGTCTACAAAAATAACGTTAAGGAGGAGGCAGCAGAAAATGAAACTTTATATATCCAAACAAGAGGAAGTAGGAAGTTAACTTGATATGACAGGGAAAAGGAATAGGATCAAATTAAGAAATTCAAAAGTAAAAAGTTTGGTATAGACATTGTATGACATGATTAAGAATATGAATATTTAAATACTAAAACAGAAGATCCTAACCTATGACAATAAGGGTACAAGAAACAAAAGTAAAAACTGAAATGTAAGTACTGAAGAATGTATGGATTTATTGATTTATTCATTGATGCACTGATTTATCTATACAAGATAGTATTTTATATATTGTAAATATTAATATGTCTAGAAGATAACTGATGCTAGTAAGGATGAAGGTTTTTATTATATATATATATGTGTGTGTGTGTGTGTGTGTGTATTTAGACATATATAAATTTGACAAATTAACTGACTTATGTCTAAGTAAGGTTAGCAGTAAGACTACCAAATACACTGACAGAAAACACTAAAACAAGTAGCTTTAACAGAAGTTCTGCTACAGATTACAGTACATTAAGAATAAAGACCAAGCGATAAATAAAAATACATGTAAGTAAGTTGTTTTAAAGGAAAGTGACATACAGCAGATCACTCAACCCCTGGAGGGTAAGAAGTCTGGAGATAGGAAAGGATTTTTAGAAAGATACAAAATGGGAGTACTATCGTAACACTATATTGCATTCTTATAACATCATTATATAGTTACTACATATATATCAAAGATATTAAGTTAGAATAGAGATTATTGATATACTTGGGTTTCGATATTAAGAATGTACAATGGTGAACCTTGTTAATTAGTTTAACCTATCTTTCTTTTTGTAAACTGACTATGTAAACTTACTGGCCACGGCACATTTTTCCCTGTCAACCTTTTATTTATATAATTTCTTCTCTTTTGTTTCTTTTTTTTAATAAAAATATTTTTTTAAAAAGGAGGAAAAAAACCACACATATTTTACTTTCATGTAGCTTTCATTCAGCAGCTAGCGCTCATGTGCCTTCTCCAAGTGCTGTTAATGTCAGAGCACTGCACACAGTTGAGCTGATGTTTGAACTCTGAAGCAGATTGGCCTGATGCGGTCAATCCAAAATGAATCCAGAGTGGATTGTGTCAGACTGAAAGGTTTCTGGAAGGGGTTACAATGCTTTTGGCAGTTCTTCAGAATAACAGACATTTTAGTGTGCATGTGTGTGAGCGAGCAAGTGAGCGACAAGTTTGGGAAAGTGCATTTTTCTCTAATACAGGACACTCTGATGGCGTACTTGTGGTGTGGTAGGGAGGACGGGAAGTACAGCTCTAAATCCTAATTTCCATTTCCATTTTTCATTTCCTGAAACTTCTCATCATTGCATTTGTAGAAAGGGTTTATGTGGGATGTCATGGAAATAATATATTCCCCATTTCCCTCACCTTTCCAATCTCTTTCCAACTCCCTACCTCACCCCAATATTCCGAGGTGTGTTTGTTCATTCAGAAATGTAGTTATAAATATTTTGGCAATATTCTGGATTAACACATCTGCCAATAAGGACACAGCATTGTTCATTTGGTAAACGAAAAAACACAGACATTATTACTCATTTGTTCAACTGTTTCTTTCAGAAGTAAATGATGATGGTGAAGATTCCTGAAATATGAACTAAATGGTGAAACAGATTCCAGTTTTGTAGTCCAGATCAAGTTCAGATGACTCTGGAGTGGATCAGAGCATAACTGAACTGCACAACTGGAATCCTGAAGCAGATCAGAATTACATATGTGTGACTTATACACTCACAATCCCTACTAGTCCCTAGTTTAGTTTAGTGTCTATGTAGTGACTATGAAAGTCCACAGATCCCCACTTACTGGGCAGCAGCAGCTGTGATCAATAGGGATCTGTTCTCCTGTCGATTGGGAAGCAGCTGACTGACAACCCCCTCTTCTGTGAGTGATCTCTGGTGCAAGAGGAATTGTGACATGTACCCTGATTATGCCATCTGCTCCAAAGATACGCAATTCCACAGAAGACCCTCAGATTTTCAGCCACTTCCAAGCCTTTTTTGTTTGTTTGTTTACATTTCTGGCTGCCTGTTTGGCCCTTGGAGGGTTCCAAGGAAGAGGACTAGTGCCTCCAAACCTGCAGAAATTGCCCACCTGTTTTATAATCCACATTATTCTTACAACTCATTTTTTCAGTTTCACATTTGCCATCAACAATACATCTATTCAGTTTCTGAGTTTGTCCTTAAATGTGAATTCCTAGACAGAAATTTCTGGACATGAGAAAGGGGCCCACCCTCTCTAGAAAACGGAACTAACTCCTTCCCCCATAATTAGTAATATTCCTTCCTTTGAGAAGAAGTTAAATTCACTTTTAAGCACACACTATGTTTCCATAAAAAATCTAGGCTTTCATAAACATGAACTAAACTGATAAAAATCAGTACCTTACCAACTTTGTCTCTTGTTCTCTGGAATCAACACGGCAACAACTCTTAACAAACTGGGAAAAGAAAGGAAAAAAAATGAGTAAGCTTTGGGTTCCTACTTACTGTGCTGAGCAAGTCAGGGAGAGGAATGCGTTGAAGTTGCCTTTCACCACCACTTTTGATGCATTTACACTAATTTATAATCCTAGGCCTTCCTGGTCGCTTCCCAGGATTGAACAAGGCCTCTAAGGTGCCAAAAGATGAGTAGGGCAGAATATCCCCCCAAATGTGGAAAAATGACCAGCAGAATCTCTCCCCCTTCCTTGGAGCATCCTGGCCAAGGCAGTCAATGGAAGTAGGGTCCAGGACTGGCAGAGCTCCCACTCAGCAAAGAGGGCTGCAAGAGTAATGGTGGTAAAATCCAGAGTGGCTTTGCTATTCTCTTTAATTTTGGCCAACGGCCAGTTTTGATGAGCTCTTTCACAGAGAGAGAAGGTGCCCGGTACTTGCTGAAAGGTATTGGGCCAACTTAAACAGGGCATTCGGCAACAGCAACAGACATAAAAAAAGATGAATCTCATAACAGACCTCATTGCAGACCCAACTGCCAACTTTACCTGGGTCATTTCCACACAAGACTGTTATAGCACTATGATTCTACTCTCAACATTTTATCAAATTCTGGGGTTTGCAGTTTAGGGAGAGGCCGGCCGGCCCCTCCCTAAACTGCAAACCCCAGGATTCCATAGGATGTTGCACATGGAATCATAGCGCTATAACAGTCTTGTGCGGAAATGGTCCTGGAATCCTGTGGATGACACATGCTCACATAATCAGGGTTAAGTGACAGTATCTTCCTCTAAACTGACCAAGCAAGGATGTATTCCTGGCTGCAATCGTGCAGCCAGGAATAAAAAACAGTCTTCTCGGTCTGGATCTCCAGCAAACTTGCTGAAAGTATGCACAAGTGCTGAGAAGCTGCATCATACACGACTGTGAGCATCAAGTAGGATCGTATGACTTATTTTTCCATATTTACTCCGTCAACAATACTGTCACCACATGAAAAAGAGGGCAGGGCTCCGGTACCTATAACAGTTGTGTGGAAAGGAAATTTCAGCAGGTGAAACTTGCTCAGATTCTGCACTTTTTTTTTCATATGGGCCCTTAGTCCTAATGATAACAACTACATCAAGAGTTCATACTCCTAATCATTCTCTGACATCTAGTATCAAAGCCCTACTGCATTTTACAAAGGAGAAAATGTCCAATCTCTGCGGAGAAAAATGGACATTATAATCTGACATTATAGACCATTTCCACACTAGACTGTTATAGTGCTATTATTCCGCTTTCAACATCCTATGGAATCCTGGGGTTTGCAGTTTAGGGAGGGGCCTCAAAGGATGCTGAAAGTGGAATAATAGCACTATAACAGTTTAGTGCGGAAATGGCCATAGATGCCAACAGTTGAAAATCAGTAGGGAAGCACTTAGTTTCTGACCTTAGAGTTGGCAACAACAACAATAACAAATAAAAACATCAAAAAACAGATTCCAAGAGGAAGCAGTTAACCAACAGTTCAAACAGAGGTTCAGTTCTATCCTGAAGAGAATGTCTCTCTCAGCACACATATTAATCAGTTCAACACTGCTGGCTTCATTGTGATACCACCCAATTACTGCAAAGGTAAAGTGGACAGTGGAATGTTTCCAGAACACAGAAAGGATAGCTTTTGGACTACGGCTTGAAAAATTTTGCAATTAGTACAGCCATAAATATACTGGCTGGGAGAATTCTGGCATTTTAGTTCAGAAAAGTAAGTTTTCTAAACTCTGTGAAATTATCATTGTCTGTACTTGGGTGTATGAATTCCCTCTGCCCCAGTGACTGCAATCTCCACCCTCCCATGTAGATAATAATTCACAGACTGAAACAATATCCCAGGCATTTTGACGAAGAGGGCCACAGGGCTCAAAGTTTATCTACTGTATAAAAGTCAAAGTTTGTCTGTTTGTCTGCGTCAGGCAGTTGAAGACCTCATATGATTGGCTGTGTGAGGTGAGAAGACCTCATACGATTGGCTGGCTGTGAAGATTCTATGGAATCCTGGGGTTGGCAGTTTAGGGAGGGGCCTTTAGAATTCTCAGCCCGAGAGCTCAGGTTGGTTCCTAATGGAGACGAGGCCTATCAGCAAGAAGAAAGACAGTGTATTCCCTCAGAAACCAAACCTCTGTTAACAACTCTGAATGCAGATTGGATTGCAGAATATGGGGATAAGTTATAGGTATTGGAATAGGTCGGTTGCTATGGAGATGAGGCCAAGCAGCAAGGAGGATGATAGTGGATTCCCTCAGGAACCCAAATGGGGATGCAAATAACTCTGAATACAGATTTCATTGGGAAATATGGGTAAAAGTTACAGGACATTTCGGTGAGTTCTTAAGAGGAAAATAAAGCCCCAGGCAATGCCAGGTAAATATGCTAGTGTCAAATAAAATGTATTACTTAATGAGTAGTCTTCTTTTTCCCTGCAGTAGATTGTGTATATATTAAAATTCTTTAATACATCACAGAGCATGAAACACTTGGAGGATAGTGCAACGAGAAACCTACTATTTTATATTTATTTAGTCCTAGCGCAGTAGTCTTTTAGATTTTTCAGGCAGTGTAAAATCTATATTATAACGTAATGTATTTATTTGTGTTTCTGTTATGCTACACAAATCCATATGCTTGATTACAGAGTCACCAAACTTGGTGTGTTATCTAATGGGTCCAAAACAAAGATCAGAGTAAGAGTTTTTGACTCAGTTCATTTATTCCTTTGGTGCATTCTCCAATAAACACTTCATATTTTTGCTTTTTCTTCTAGATCTGATTTTGACTAAACTTGATATTGGCAATCTGGACACTTTCATACAAGTTCAGGACTCTCTCCCCCACTCCTGAGAACTACTGGTTTCAGTCTATTTGGCATGGAAGATAGCATGGCATAAATTTTAAGGACTGTTGGTGCTACCAAACAAATGTTTGTTTCATTCAAATCATTGCTAAATTGTCAACATCAATCTGGACACTGTCAGGTAAACTTCCTATTCTGCATACAAGATAATTCAAATGTTGTGAAATATGAACAATGTTTTTAGTGCACTTAAGATTGTGTATGAGAACTCAGTTACACTCAGACTACATTAACTTTCCATACTAGTCTCAATGAAGTCAAAAAGATCGCATTTTCAGATACAGATAAGTACTAGCAAACAGGATTTACTAATGCTTGTACTAAATGCTTGTAATCAAGCAAGCAATCTTTCTCTTGCCTACTATGTGGCAATCCTGTTGTCAAGTCACAAAATTGAAGAATTATACCACCTAAAAATACTTTAAAAGCAGTTTTCTAAGGCCACTTCCACACTAGACTGTTATAGTGCCATTATTCCACTGTCAACATCCTATGGAATCCTTTGAGGCCCCTCCCTAAACTGTTAACCCCAGGATTCCACAGGATGTTGAAAGTGGAATAATAGCACTATAATAGTCTAATGCATAAGTCCATTCAAAAGTGAGGCCCGCTGAGTTCAGTCACATGGGACTGAAACCTAAAGGCATGTTGCTCGATTTAAAATTTTCTAATTCTTCAGAATAACAGTTTCAACCAACTTGTTTTCTACAGAAGCAGAAACCACCATGTTTATAATCATTAAAACTGTATACTCAGTTGTTTCAAAGCAGGCTGTCCACATTGCCTTAATGGAACAATAGAAAAGAAAAACGTATCCATGTATGAGAGAAAAGGCATATTTTAAAGCAAGAGTCAGGAACCGACTGGAGTGTAAGGCTGGATTTCCATCTATCCTTGCCCAAGTCGTCCTGGCCATATCTCCTTATGTCACTGGATCCCCAAATGAAGAAGGGAGTTGGACCTTCCTCAGCTGCAGCTGCAGCTGTAGCTGAGGATCACACTTTGGCCCTTTTCGCATACCATTGCTCATGCAAAATGGCCTCTGGAGCAGCACGCAATTGCGAGGACCGTTCCACAAGACAACCTCGCAACTGCGCGATGCTGTTGGGGCCAGTAGGCAGCAATCACGCAATATATCATTTTTGGCTTCTTGCTGAAAATGATGCATGACTGCATGTTGCTCCCGGGCCCCACATGCACTTACCTTCTGTGCAGAGCCTCTGGAGACACAGCCCTCACGCTTCCTCCCCCAGTGCAGCCTGGGAAAGTAGCTGGTTGCACTGCGAAAGGAAGGGGCAGAGCCCTCATGCTTCCTGCTGGCCAGCAGGGAGCTGATGTGGAGAAGGAGCAGAGGGGATGCGAGTGTCTCACAGAAGAGGCTGCTCACGTGATCCCTGTGCACCCACGCTGGAATCAGGTCTTTGTCCAGAAAGGGCCTTCGTTCTGTACCTCACCTTCAACAATAGTGAAGCTACATCTCTGGCCATGGAGACCCTTTGGCTTCTCTCTCATCTCACTGTGAGCTGTGAAGCTTTGGTAAGGGAGCAGGAGGCAACCAGGGAGCCTCTGAGTCTGGAACAGGCCTATAGGATGTTCCCCTCCTGACTATGGCCATTGTATTCAGGACAAGTGCTCACAGTAAGGGCCTTTACACCCTACACTGTTATACTGCTATTATTCCACTTTCAACATCCTAGGGAATCCTGGGGTTTGCAGTTTAGGGAGGGGCATCTGGAATTCCCAGCCCTAGAGCTCTTTGGCCTCAGTAAACTACAAACCCCAGAAGCCCACAGGAGGTTGAAAGTGGAATAATAGCACTATAACAGTGTAGGGCAGAAAGGCCCTCAGATTGCAGTTTAATTAAAGGAATTTTCACTGGTTTAGGCTTCTTGGGGGAACTCAATGGAACTGACTTCTAAGTAAACATTTATAGGACTGCACTTGAAGCATACATATTTTACTCAGTTAAGTAATTATTAAAATTCTCTTTGCTTTTAGATGAAGTATACACCACAGATGACTCACGGAACAGCTGTTCCAGTGGTACAGAGGAGAAGAAGATAACACCAAAGGGGAACAGCATGCTACCCTGGAAGAAGGACAAACAAGTGCTGGTTGTCCTCATACTGGGGGAGAAGGGTGTTCAATGGGTATACCATATCACTCATTGTCTGTAGAATGTGTTTTAATGGTTTTAAATTGATTTTTTAATTGGATTGGTTTTTTTCTTTTGTACCTATATATTGTTTTAGCTATTTTGTTTTAACTTACAACGTAAGCTGCTTTAGGTTCCATATTGAGAGAAAGGTTTTATAATAAATAAATAAATAAATAAATAGTTAGTTAGTTAGTTAGTTTAGTTAGTTAGTTTCCTTTGTTAGATGGAATGATGATGATCTTGGTGTGGAGGAAATTTCCATAATTCCACAGATTAGTACCTGGTAGGGTTTAGATAATCCCGCATGCTATAGTTGTTTGAGTTTTGGACGAGGACACTGGGAGACCAGGGTTCAAACTCTCACTCAACCATGGAAACCTAGAGGGTGACCCTGGGCGGGTCATTCTCACTCAGCCTCAGAGCCGCTGCAGGGATGGGAGATCAACTAACACTGACTGTGGAAGAAGATTAATGGATTTGAACCATTTTCTGATGGCTCTTCTTCCTGGTGAGAATTCCTCTGTCACTTTAGCAGGTGATTCCGTTGGAGATCTGGTTCACCTCAGGAATGGGAAAACAGGCAGGGCAGCACACAACGATGGCTCTTGAGGGTTCCCACTCACAGAGTGGAGCTAAGCCAGCCCCTTTGTTCTATAGGGGGTTTATGGTGATGAAAGCAGTGAGATGGTGATGACAGCAATGCTTTATTTATTTTATTCATTTACATCCTGCCTTTCTCCTAACATTGGGACTCAAGATGGTTTACAACATGTCAAAAACAACACAGATTAAAAACTACAAAATCATCAGTAAAAAGTAAAAACATAGAAGTTATTTTAAAAACAAGTAAGCAATTTATACAGTTAAAATCATTAAAATTCATTAGAAGCCTATATACAAACCACAAAACAGCACAGCACATCACTGAAAGCCCATCACCATCAATTTCTAAAAGCCTGATGGCATAGGAATGTTTTTAGTTGCCAGCAGAAGAGAGAAAGGAGGGAGCTATCTAGCCTCCTTAGGGAGGAAGGTCCGAAGTCTGGGAGCAAGCAACAAGAAAGGCCTTTCACTTGATCCCACTGAACGAGCCTGAGAAGGTAGTGCGACAGAGA